>JANEYF010004345.1:0-72071 GCA_029963845.1 Rhamnusium bicolor | reverse complement strand
TCAGTCGTGTATATATTTTCTTTACAAAATTAACCGAAATAATAATAAAGCCAAACATTCTGAAATGGACCTATGTTGATAGTAACTATTTGTCTTATTTTTGAATGAGAAATCTCCGCATAAGCGATGACACATAAGGGCAAGGGAAGTTTCTAAAAAATAATAATAATAATTATAAAATGTCTCAAAAACTGTTAGGTTTTGCATTATGCATATTATAGTTAAATTAGTTGCAAATGAGCTCTACTAACATCCAGTGCCGGTCCTAGCCTTTGATCAGGGTAAAGCGAGATTGTTTTTCGGCGCCCTTTGGTCGACGCTTTCACTTCACGTTAATTCTACTTCGGTTTTAGTTAAATAAATAATAATTCCAAAATTTTCAAAAATCAACTTTTATTGCAAATATCAACACTTATTCAATTTAAATTAAATTAAGTAGCTCTAATTAGTCTACTTCTGCTTTTTTGGCGCCCCTTGCCATCTGGCGCCTAGAGCGATCGCTCCTCTCGCTCTACCCCAGGGCCGGCGCTGCTAACATCCCTTGAAAGGAATACGGCGACTTACCAGTCATGCACCTTGATGTGTACCTACATATAACATTATTAATCAATGACTTTCAGAAGTCATTGATATTAATTTATTATCAGTGTAGGATTAAAGTTCTTTGTTCTTGCCAAAAATGTTAAGCTAACATATTAATTATTATGTATTTTAGCTGCCTATTTACAGTTTGTACATATATATGCATGGAAATTTTGTGAATATTCAAAACTTGTTATACCATACCTGTTTGAAAGTTCGAGCATTCTTTTCTATTATATATTTAGCTACAATGATTTGTTTAAATTATTTATACTTTAATAACATAAATAATTGTTTTCTAGGTCAAGAAAATTAACTAACGTTGGACAATTTAGTGGGAATTTCAGAAGAACTTATTCCTCAAATCGGAAAGAGAATAAAGTTCATAAAACACTTAAAAGCTTATAAAGAAATAATGTGCCTTTCTGTGGTAAATTTGAAGTCTCATATACAGTGTGTTCACGAATGGACTTACACTTGTAAAATTTTTTGTTTTTGGTTTCTTAATAAAACGTCATTCTTCATAAAAACTTCTAATTCTGAAAAGTCCTTAACCAATCCCAGAAATGCAAATTTGATTCAAATAATTTATCAGTTTTATTTAAATATTGTCTGAACGTAATTTGTGGCATTCTCTAAATTTTTCCTTTTCTTTTTTGGGACTTACTACCACATGAATAATTCTTCGTTATTAAAAAAATATAGTTAGTTACCCAGTATGTTACTGGAAAAATAAACCTCTGCGCTTGTGACTTTAGGTACGTCAAAAGATTAGTCAGAGGGTGTCTTTTGACAACTAATATGAGACACAAAAATAATAATATAATTCCTTAACGTTTCTTTTTCAATATGTTGCAACCAGTTTGATATATTTTATAAAATTCAGGATGGTGAACCCATCGACCATCATCTACAAACATTTTGATTTAAACGAAATTTATTGAAACTTATTCTTACTTCTATTTGGAAGTTTTCGTGCAGAACTCTTAGCAGTGCGGCAAGACAGTTCATGCTGGGTGTAGTGGCTGAAACTGCTTTCATCTCTAAGTCGAAACAACAGTGATTTACCCCAATAACAAACATAGGAACATTGGAACAACCAGTTACTATTACACGTTTAACACCCTGCGACAAATATCTCTGAAAAACAAAAGAGCGTTGAATTACTTTATTTATACAGGCAGCTCGATCTCGATAAATTGGTGCAAATGCTTTAAAGGGATTCTATAGTTCAAAATAATAATAAAGTACTCATTAAACATAACCCTTTATACGCTTCATATCGGAAATACAATAAGCTGCTAAAATAAAGATTTTTTTTAATTGAAACTCAAACAAAACGTAATATTTTTTTGCAATTTTGTACATAACTAATTTTCAGGTACTGGAAATATTTTTCAGAGCCGGCAGTTATGCAAAAAAAAACATATTTTTTAAAGTGTCTTTATATAATTAAATTAATTGATATGTATGAGTTTATGTATATACCTGTAATATATGCAACCAGTCGTGCAACTAGGATCGCTGCGGGAAAACGGAACGGGTGTTTGGCATATGATGCGCTACACAGTAAAAAATATTAAATTATTTTAACACATACTCGCCAGTGTGTACACAGTCCACAATGCTCAGTGATGTTGGTTTTTGTGATATTACTATATAGGAAGATAATTTGACACATCCAGTAAACACCAAAATATGGACCGTTACTAAGATTTTACTGGGCCTTTAATGGAAATGCTGGCTGAATAAAGGCCCAGTAAAGGCTCATACCTTGGTGTTTACAGGAATATTAACATGTAATTGAATTTATGAGAATTATAAGAAATGTATGATACAATGTAGAAAAAAAATAACATATTATGTTGATTTAGGTCCGACCCAAGCGAACCTACCTTTTTTTTCCACTTATATTAGTGTACATTTTTAACACCACAATTTGTAAATTGACGCTTAAATTACGCGTATAATATTTTTCAAACAATTTAGTTAATTATACCACTTACATTGTGTTAAATATAACACTGTAGATACTTACGATTAGAAGAAAAAATATCACAAAATATTAAGAAATAATTACCTACACTACTGGATTGACAACTTCTAGTATAATAAATTATTTAGTTACTAATATACCCTATAGTCCACGTATATCAGCTAACAAATCCACACATAGCTGATCATTTATTACATATGATTAATTTCCATATTTCTGCTAAAATTTATAATAGGTAATACAAAAACTGTTGGAATAAAAAAACGAGATCTTTCTGATAATAATATGCAAAACCTCATAAACAGTGTAACATTAGAAATTGGGATATATTGGGTATATTTGAACACCACATAAATAAGGCATTTATTAATTTCATCGATCGCATTACTTGGCACCTGGACGTCTTTTGCCCTATGAAATTATTGAATACAAAAAAATAATGGAAGAGATAAACGAAAAGGCTGGCTGACCAATGATATAATTCAAGAGGAAATTGAATTAAAGAATATATTTTGGGTAAGTAATAATGTAGATTGTCATAATGTTAAATTATTACATAAAACCAAAAAACCAATATATAATAAAAATGTTAAAGAAGCAAAAAAAAGCATTTTTTTCCAAAACAGAATCGTTCATTCAAATAATTAGATTAGAGAAACGTGGAAACTAATAAATCATAAGTTAGGTAGAAATAATCAACAGCATAATAATATTAAATTATATTCGGAAAATACAATCGTTACAGATTCAAATAAACTTCTGGTTCACATTTTTCTCTGGTGGTCTATAAAAAATTTCACTCTCATTTTGGACAAAATCTGTCATACACTTTCCAATATTAATCAGCAAACTTTTTTTGTTCCGGTTTCTGAATTGTTGTTAATAAATACAATTAATAAATTAAGAAACAAATCTTCTTTTGGTAATAATGGGCTTAGTTTTCAATTGATGTAACAAATTAAAGAGTGTATCATACTGCCACTATTGTATCTGATAAATTACTCAATTGAAAGTGGTTCTTTTCCAAATATTTTAAAAATTTACCGTTATTAAAATCAGGCGATCCTTTGGACATGGAAAATTATAGACAAAGAATATTAGTCAGCTCTCTGTCTAAAATAATGGAAAGGGTTATTTACGACCAAATATCAGTATTTATAAAAAAATACAACATTCTCACACCATGTTAACATGGTTTTAGAAACGGTAAATCAACAGAGACTGCCAGTGTCGACTTAGGTTGTATACGCACCGGCAGCAACTTTTTTGTAGCGCAACGTTTCGCAACTTTTTTGTTGCGCAACGAAATAATGCAATAAAGTCGATCTATTTTCTACATGCAACATTTGGGTCGCAACAGGTAATAAATTCAGTTTATTCATAAGCATCGTCCAGTGACAAGTGTTTTTTGGTCAGATTTTGACGCTCCCCCAAACTCATCACAGATTTTGAACAGACAAAATGGATAGGCAAACAGAGACGACTATTTTATTGTGGCAATTTTTAGAGCTATTGGATGAACAAA
This sequence comes from Rhamnusium bicolor, assembly GCA_029963845.1. NCBI lineage: Eukaryota > Metazoa > Arthropoda > Insecta > Coleoptera > Cerambycidae > Rhamnusium > Rhamnusium bicolor. Next base: position 67,968 of record JANEYF010004345.1, on the reverse strand, counting down.
AGAAAAATAGATTTTGGGTTCACCCGATTAACCAAAAAAGGAATATCTCTGATTTCATTCGTGAGTTAAGAAAAAATCCCGAAAAATTTTACAACTATTGCCGAATGAGTTCTTTTTCTCCATTTATAATAACACTTGTTTTTAAAAATGTACTTTACCCCACGAATGTTGCGAAGAAACTGACGACTCCTCTTCGGCAGCGCAACATCGCCCTCTTGTTGCGAGACGATGCGAAACGTTGCATGGCACCGTTGCACGCGGTGCGCGCCCGTTCCATCTGATTCCAAAGCAAATTTGGAGCGTGCAACGTTGCGCAATGTTGCGAAACGTTACGATACAAAAAGTTGCGGCCGGTGCGTGGCCACCCTTACTTGATACAATTTACATTCGTCTAGATAAAGGTAAATATGTAGTTATGTTACAATTTGACTTATCCATGGCATTTGATACCTTGGATGTGAATTATATTATACCTAAACTTTTTAACCTCGGTATACGTGGTAATATTCTGGAATGGATTCATTATTACTTATTAAATCGCAAAGTAATTGTGAGGATTGGTACCCATTTCTCAGAGAAATTTAATGTTTCTCAAGATGTACCACAGGGGTAAGTTCTAGGGCCCTTGCTTTTTTATTTTATACGTTAACGATCTACCAAACCACATAAAAAAGGGGTTAGTGATGATGTTTGCTGACGATAGCACCATAACTGTGGCAGACCCCAATATTAATATTTTGCAAAAAAAATCGGATTTAAATGAGTTTTCTGCTTGGTGTGATCGCAATAAACTTACATTAAACACAGCCAAAAAAACACACATGAATTTTTATAACAGGAAACCCAGTATTCTGCAAAACGTTTTGTAACAATAGTAAATTTTTAGTTGTCTTGGTCACAAACTTATCCTGGAAATCTCGAATTGAGATCGTATGCAAGAAACTAAATACGTCATATTTTGCCGTTATACAAATGAAAAATGTGGTTAACCTTAAAACACTACTAAATATTTATTACTCACTTGCATACTCACATATGTTTTAGTATATTGTGCTAGGGTAAGACTACTGAAAGGGACAGAGTTTATTTGTCAAAAAAACTTTATTCGTTTAAGATTCAATTTAATACCAAGTGAAAGTCTTGCTTCGTAAAAAAATATTTACACCGTTATAAAAAAGTGCTCATCATAGCTATATTACGAGAAGCAGTAGCCACCTGATACCATCTCATAATTCTACATTATTTGAGATATCGGCAATCTATTGCTGTATTAAACTATATAATTCTTTTCCGCTTGAATTAAAAATATTAGCAATTTTAATTCATATAAATTTAAAATCAAAAGTTTGTTGGTAGATGGTGCATTTTATGCATGTTACACGATGTAAATAAAAACATCACACCAACAACAATCCGAAATTTGAAGGAAAGGATAATAAACGCGTTTAGAATTATCACTCCAGCAATTTTATGAACAGGGCGTTTCGTTTGAAAAAATCGAGAAAATTCAGTTCAAATAGTTGTAAATTTAAACATTATTTTTGGCCACCCTGTGTATTTTTAGGAAGTGAAAATGGCTGAGTGTAATCACACAGATGTCTTATAACTGGCACTAACATATTTTTTCTTAAAATCGATAATTGTGACTGTAGTGAGTTTTTTAATATACACGTGTAAATGGTATAATTTCAACAAAATCTATACATTCAGATGGTTGGGAGAGAGTCAATAATAATACAGGAGTGGAAGGAGGCCATAAAGAGGTTTCAAAAAATGTTCTGATATACATGACATTCAATTAAAAAAAATGTTAGTTGGCCCTGTAGAATCGTCTTGGCTCATCCTGTATATTCGAAAATAATTTCCGGTTATAGACTTCTTTTGTTTAGTTCATTTATGCTTTTAAATCAAGTTTCTAGCTATCATAGAATTCGACATTTTGAAGTAGGACGCACTATTGCCCCACCCAGGTAACACTAATGCTCTTATTAAGATCTCCAAGGTCGCTTTAAAATTATACAATAAAACTTCGAATAAAACCAAATGATCTTCAAGACAAGCTTAGGATCACCATAAAGCAGCTTCTAGCCAAAAAGGGCCCATCCTAAAAGGGTCTTGAAGACTAAATTTTAAAACTGTATTAAAAACCATTTAGTTTTAATTTCATATTCTTAAAGAGTTCTTCAAGGCAACCTTAAATTTATGTATTAAAACGTTTTGCATTTAAAATAAAATTGCAGCAGACTAAATTGCCTTGAGAATCATTATAATTAATCCTAAAAGGGTTTTATTTTGTTTTAAAGTCGGACAACTCTATGCGTGAAATAGTTAAAACAACGGCAAGTCTCTAATGGGGCAGAGTGGTAATATTTTAAACGTAACGCATATAAAGCTGATCAAAAATAATATTCAAATGCAAACTATTCTGGTAAAAATATAAAATACTTCTACATAACTCGAGCGCCACCAATATAATGTTTTTTTTTATTATCTAAAAAATTTTTTTAAAAATATCGTCAATTTTTATTTTGCATCTAAACATCCAAATGCATTTTTTTTATTAAATTGCATGTTTGGACACACCGTCCTTCAGTTATTTAAGAGGATGTAAAGCGCATATATTTCAATAATATTTTTTGTTTTTGACTATTGAAAATATTCATCATGGCGGGTCAGTATCTTATATAAAAAATGGCGTGGTCTAGATAAAAACTGATTGCAAGTTAATAGAACATTTTAAATCTTACAAGACTTAAAATAGCGTTTTATTTACCACTTTAAGTACAATTACTCTCCCAGACATTTATTTACTCTTCCTTTTAAAACTGAGTTGCTTTAATATGTTCAAACTCGTGGCCTTATTGATTTAAAGGGATCTGGCGCGCGTATGAAATCCTAACCTTAAAATTGTGCCGGTTTTGTGATTGCTGGATTTAGTGACTTCGTTTTAATTTAAAATACTTGTCACTAATATTTTCCATTTTAAATATGTCTTCTAGTTTTCATTCATGCATAAAGTAGGTACACGGACTGCACTGGTTCACTAAATCAGCAATCAGTTTATTGAGCAGATGGCGTGTTTTCTCCGATTATGGAGGAGGTAGAATTAGTTTTAATAAAGTCATCAAAAATCCAACAGGCATTTATTTTAATCAAATTGACTAAATTAAAACCTTTGAACTTTAAAATATTCTTAATTTACTCTTTAAAAAGTGAAAACTATGTTTTAGGATTTAATGTGGAATTTCATTGAGCATATAGGCTTAAGATAAAATAGTTTTCTTAATGGGTTTTAATGACTACATCAAGGATACTCCATAAAACTACATTAAAACCATTTGTTCCAAAATGGATTGTTTTAAAACCAACTTGCTATTTAATTCTTTAAAAAGGCAAATTAGTTTTAAAATAGCCAATGTCAAGAGTATTATAAAACTAGTATAAGATCAATAGGGCATTAGGAGCAAACAGTTTTTTTATTTTAAGAGTGCATTAAATCCTTTGCATAAGAATCAGTGGTCTTTAAGAACTTTTAGTTTATCTTAAGGTAATTTTAAAACCACTATCATTTTATTGAACATGTTAAAGCACTTTTAAAACCTAAATAAATCAAAAGTATCTTAGAGTTGTTACTTGGGCACCCTATATAGTATATAATATATATGTATATACAAACTTGTGTAAATGTTATGTTTGTTTGTATATAATTGTTAGACTGTGTATATGTCTTTTAACACTAACTATTTATACTGATTTTTTTTTTACAGTATTTTCTGTTGTACAATGACTATCATGTATAATCTAAACGACTAATAAAATTGAATTGAATTGAATTACAGTTAAAGGATTCAAAAATCAAGTTTTGCATCTACCTTATGCAAAGACCAACTTTCGCAAATAAAATGTGCAATTACCAGTAAAACGACATATTTCAAATTTCATAAAAAATATTTCTCTTTATAAAATTACACCATTTTATTATTATTTTATTATTTTAGAATCATTTTTCACTGCAAACTTCAAAAAAGGTGCAACTTAAAAAATCAATATTTTTTTTTATGAAATTTGAAATCTATCGTTATATTTTCCACCTGATTCTGAAAAAAAAATGTTTTGCAAATATTTTACAAATCGTTTGAGGCACACAATTTTTACAACGTTTTTTCACAAATTTCAATCGCAATTTTTTTCTGCAAAACTTCCTCATTTAGTCTTGATACAGTATTGCTTGGGTCCCACGCCCAATATTAAGATATGACAGCCGAAATTTCACCAGCCGCCACTGCTGTGAAGTTTTCTTTAAGTTAAAATTGAAAATTAATAAATAATTAAAATAATTTCTCATTACTTTTTAAAAAAATAAAACTTAAAAATTTTGTTTAATACCTACTCTTTGCATGGTTTTACTGTCTATATAGGTACTTTACACACATTAAAATAACTAGGATATTACGTGGCAAACATTAAATAATTACCTAGGTATTATTTATTACTAAAAATATTCAAAAATATTTTTTAGCACGTTTGGGTATAAATTCAAAACGTTTATTGTGTAAACATTTTCCAAGAGATTTGTTTCTAGAGTGAAAATATCCACTTATATTTTTTTAATACTCAGTGGCGTACTATATATTTTTTTAAGAAAATGTTCTCATGCCCCTACTGCAGATTACTGGTTGGCGACAAAATATATATTTTCAGTTTAAATTAATGTCATTTATAATTATCTACATGGATAAAATTTCAAAAAAACAAAAAATTACTTTCCATTCAAAGTTATTTCATTGAAACAATTATTTCCTTTATTTTAGCAGCTTGTATTTCCGTTAGAATGCGCTTAAAGGGTAATAGTTATTGGGTTCTTTATTATTGTTTTGGACCATAGAATCTCCCTTTGAGATATTTGTACTGATTTTCCAAACACTCTGTATACACCCACGTTAGAAAGTGTATAATTTTTGTTTCCATTTCACTTATTAAGACAAACATTAAATTGTTACCGAAGCTTTATTGCAGGTGGAGTTTTCTCCAGTTGTATCTATTATATACTCTGCTTTACATTTCGACCAGGGAATCTTCTCTACAGTTGGTTCTCTTGTGATTTCCACTCTTTGGCCTGAAAACAGATAATTTAGTACTTACTTAAAATGTTAATTAATTCTACCTGCCTTACCATCTATCGTAAGAGAGCCTCCCATTTCAACTATGTCACAATCACATTTCCCATAAAAACTGTCGTTTTTTATCAGATACGCCATGCAGTCTGTTGGAATATTAGCATCATTTATCATAACAACCCTTGAAGTATCAGCCGCTGACTTCTAAAATAAGTAATAAAATAAAGAGACACGAAAACATCATGTAGGGTCAATTAGATGCATCCCTCGCCGCAGAAAATGACTGATTCCAATACCAATTTAGCAGCCATCTATGTAGAACACTTACTCAGTTTCCATATTTTATACAGCTATAGATGAAGGAAAAGCACGCATTTTCACGTAATCTAAAATGCTACTGGCATATATCAAATTATGTTTATGAAACTTCCCCGTTTTCATTGAAAATAAAGATTTCTTTTTACTCCTCATGGATTCCTTATAATAAAGTACAAACGGTAATTATTATGTTATACTATTATACATATAATCAGAGACAGTATGTATAATATATAGGAATTTATTTGCTGAAGTGGTCATTAGTCGAAGAAATATATGTATTTTTGCCATGTATAATATATAGTAATTTATTTACTGAAGTGGTCATTAGTCGCAGAAATAAACATATTTTTGCCAGTGTAGATATCCAGTTACATAAAAGTTTACTTTGCATTTTTCTTTACTAGTTTGTGGTGTATACGCATATAGATATTTTATCTTTTATTCTTACAAATATAGGCTGAATTAAATGTATTGTTTATTGTGTGGTGGTTTTCAAATAATTGCATAATTAATAAACTTACTGCTCAAGTGCTCAGGTGACTTGTATCGAAAAAATATCAAATTCATTTGCATTACTGAATAACCAGTAGGACAATTAACAGCGATTTAATTATTGAAATGGTAACTGGAAAAGTTTACCTACTTTTTTGCATTTATTTATAGCTACTTTAAGTAATATTCTTCCTAATCTTCCAAATCCATTTATACCAATTTTGACCATATTAATTCTTTAATTTTTTTCAAGGGTATTGTCAGTAAGACACAATACAAAATAACATCTTTGTCAGTTTGATGACATTTTATTTTATCAACTTGGTTTGATTTTTACTTTCTTATTCCTAATATAAGGAAGTATAGTAATCGTGATTATTTTATATTGTTAGAAATAAAAAAAAGCTATGACTGCTGTGTAAATTCTGTAAAATTTAAGGCAGTAGATGTACATTCAGTGAATACTTATCCTTTTATATAAGTAATAATTTGAAATCGTGACCTCCACGAACTATTTGTTGAAAGTGTCCTCCAACGCTCGAGAGAAAAAAAACGGTTATTATCTGAAAATATAACTTATAGTTGACATTACAGATCATAAAATAAACAACTAATCTACATCTAATCCACATTTATATAGTCTAGTCTATCTTTTTTCCTCAAAAATTAAAATATGCATGCGGCTATTAAAATTCATTTAATGTTTTCCCGGCAAAAATACACTTTTTTTAAACAAACTGTGAAAGAGCTAATTATGAATATGCAATGTATTTTTTTCATACCTTAATTAACGTCCAGTTATTTCCGCTACCAAAGCCCAATCACCCAGGAGATAAGTCCATCAGTGTTTTTGTAAGTTCTGATACTAGGGTAGAGCTGGCCCCTTCGCCCCACCCCACTGTATCCATCACTCTTCTGATTCCACTGAACTCCATTTAGGAAGCCCAAATAATATGTAATTTAATATTAATAGCTTAAGTAGTTTAGGAGCTAGAGGGGTGAAAGATAAACATGCCACAACAGATGAAGGTACATCACGACGAAAAACATTTTTCTTTGTATCAAGAGGTATAAATCCCCAGTTAAATATCATGGCCCTGGCAGATAAATATATTAATATAATGAATATAATGAAAATTTGCTGTTACGGTGGAGTTGTATTTTTGTAAAATGTGGATAATGATCATTTTTCATCCTCAAGATACGCCGCTGTAATATCCTTGATACATTTTTTCCAGTTTTACTCAACTTTCAGAGTGCATCTTCGTATTTAGCTGTGTGAACCGGACTTGATTGTTCGTCATCCCTTTTCAACTGAGTCTTCCATGATATCTTTCATCTCCTTTCAACAATATTTGTTTTGATGTTTTGACATATCAGGTTTACACATAGAATCGAGGTTTTAACGAATGTAAACATTAACAAAAAAAAAAAATAATAATAAAGATAATAATATAGTAAAATGCAATGTGAAGATGTGGAAGAGGTATGTAAATTGCAATTTTTTTTATATTGGAAAGCTAGATTGTATTGATTTAATTCTATTATAGTTACCTAGTATAATAACATGTTAGGTTATATAAAAAATTTGTAACAGATGTAGCCAAAAATAACCGAGGTTTATATATTTTTGCAATGGATATTTTTAGTTTGAAATGTGTCTGCTGTTATCCTCGAGGATTAATTTATAAATAATGTTATATTCAATTTATTTTTAGTACCTATTATCTTTATCCCAGTTATTAAAATAGCTAATACCATGCTTTTGTTAAACCTAACCAGAGATAAAGAAGAATCAAGTTTTCAACCAAAAAAAAATTTTGTTACCTTAAAAATTCAAAATTATGGTTCAGACCCTATTAAATGTATCCATTATTTTGTGTATGAATTAAAATACTATTACATGTGTAAAAAAATTATAGTATTACGTAAGGAAATCCGAACTTCTTGAAAATAAAACTGTCAGCTGAGGTTTGTATATACCTAGGCATAAAATGAAATATACAGTTAATCTGATTATGTGTCGACGATAACATAAATATCTTATGCATACAAAGCATTACCAATAAATACCAAAATATTGTTCACACAAAAGGCATATTAATAAATTTGGAAAAAGGGTTATAAATACATAAATTTAGTAAATTTTAAACATCATGAGTTTCATCATTTTTAGGAAGATAAAACATTTTTAAAAAAATATATAGCAAAGAATGGATAATAAAAAACTAGTTTTGTAAAGATCATGGCAAAAATATCTAAACTTTTTTACTTTTTCATAACACTAATGTGCTTGGTTATTAGGTCCCAAGGCCTTGTCTCAATGAATTAGACACTGTTTTAAATGGGCTGGGAATGCTGGCAACTAGTACCAAATCCAGAGAGGAGTACCTGGCGGAAATACAAAATAAGAAGTACTTAAATATGCTTACAATAAACACGAGGTATGTAAGTAATGTGTCCATTGGATTTAGAATGAGGCCAGTCATTCCCCATGTCAGATATAAACCTTACAAAACCAAGAAAGAGAGACATAGGACAAGGTCTGAAAATAACGATAACGAAGCTGCGGGTTTTGTTAAGAATGTAGTGGACGATTGTATAGATACGGCATTAGAAGAGATAACACAGTTGAAGAAAGCCAAATCTTTGGAAAGTATTTTAGCAGAAAATGGTCAGAGTATTGACCTGAAAAACTGCAACTTAGGGAAGCCCACCGAGCTGGAAGTTGTTTCGAATTGTATACAAAATTTAAAGGTTGCAGAGTAGTAGTTTGTTTATATTTTAGGTTTTTAAAACTTAGTTACCACCATGTTTTGATGTCTTTTTAATTATGTGCAAAATCGTTTCACAAAAGGTGGTACTGTAAGTCACTGAAACACAAAGTTAAAAAAAGTTGCATAAGGCAGACGTCAGTTTTTAGTCAAATCACATTTTTTGATAAAGGAATTGAATTGAAAGTAATTGTATCCGACAGGGTAGTAGAAGAATGGTCCAAAACTTGGACAAGATATATTTTATCACGTAGAACTCTTATTTCGCTGAAGTTTTTTGAATAAATTGCTAATCATTTGCAACTTTTGTTGTATCATTTTCATTAGATATTAAAGGGAAACCAATTTGATGTGTATGAGAATATTAGAAAGCTTGTATTTTTCTTTACCTACTATAAAAAATGTGTAATTTTAGATGCAAATTCCTTATTTTAAAAATATAATTTAATATTGCCTGATTGCAATGTATTATCCAATCATCCGATATATACTATTGGACTTGATGTCATTGCAAAACTTATGTTTAATGTAGTAGACAATTCCAATAGTGTATAAGGTGCAAGATTGCTTAGATTTTAGATGTCAATACAAGGTTTTACCTCTAGAAAAAATGTTAGTCATACTAAGTATGATTCAGTGCTCAAAATATTTATGAAGATTAGCAGAGATATAAAAAATTGTGCTTAAATTGTCCATTGCATAATTTATTATAAAATTTTGGTAGGTTATTATAACAATAGTTATGAAAAAACTCGAGAGGTATTACCAAAATATTTTATATACTTATGTAAAATATCTGATGTGGCCAGCACATAACTTTCTTATACCAGTATATATCATCCTGATCTAAAAAAATCATTCTATTAAATTCTTCACTTACTTCACTTAAATTTTAATAGCGTACCATGAAATGCTTCATACAAATTTTTAAATAATTAATTGTCAGCATATTCGAACTGTCAATAATAATTCATGTCATATATTTTAATAATTTTTTGTTGTTGACATTGACATTTTTTGTAACTAAATTACACCTTTCAAACGTCAAACCTTTAAATTTATCCTAACCCCATTTTATGAGGCCAAATGTATAAAATATTTCAGTTTACAACAGCTTTATTTAAGTACTTGTAAAATATATTTTATTCGGTGGATATGGTAGACATGCTTTATAATCTTTCATCAAAAATATATTTTTTTGTAAAGTCAAATACAAGAAAGTTTGGGTCCCATGGACCTCTTTCATCTGGCAAATTTTGCTTATTACCGAATCTCATTGTCTTCGGCTTTAGAACAAGTGTACCAAATTTGAGAGCTTTAATCTCAAAAATGTGGTTGCTATCGCGATACTACAGACATGCGGACAGATTTTTTTTCATAAAGTTATGTTTTTTCGTTATAATTCGTCGAGATTCGTCATTGGTCCAGAAATGCAATAAAAATTTTTTAATTTTTTTCCCGAAATTGTACCTTTTTTCTTCTTTCATTCATTATGTCTCTTCTGGTGGTACCACATTCACCAAATTTAATTTGTCACCTAAAATGTTGTTGACAATCTTAACTGCCAAATTTGGAAAGTCTCCCATTAGTATTTTTTGAATTAAACAGGAAATAATAGTATTTTTTATAGCTGTGTATTATTATCTTTTCAACATTTAGGTTATTTGCTTCTTGTTTTTCCTGATATTTTCGAAATTTATAATGTCATAATAAAAATTATTAAAGAACCCGCAAACTTAGAAGAACCCGAGACAAGGCGTGATCAGTGAACATGTTGTCGCTATTGTGATGGTAGCTTTTATCCAAGTAACAACTGACACCATTCCAATTTGTCAGATTTGTACTTACAATTAGTTTCATAATGAATTATATTTGTCTATTTTTATTTTTAATATATGCTTAGTTTGCTTTGGTACTTGATAGTTTTATGTTTTTTGATGATTTATTGGCTTTCTTCTGCCTTGATTGTGAAACCTTAGGTTTTTATACATTTCCATCAGTTTCTGCTTGTAACGACGATATTAAAATCATAAAAAATATGCAAACGTCTTCAAAAAAGAAACAGTAATGATGAAGTACCTATATGTTGAATTTTTTTTATTTCCATGGGACTCATATTTTAATTTGCAAAAACTATTAGACTGGTCATTTTCAAAGATTTTTTAGATTTATTACTAATCAAATTTTATTTCCCAAAGAATAATATGGAAAATTATATTATAATTTTTTTGTTTCAATCAAATTTTTATATGTAGGAGCAATTGTTTTATTGATCTAAGAAAAATCCCCAGAAATTTTTTATAAAATTATAGTAATTAATTTTAAAACAATGATTATTAGATTGGTAAAAAACATTGCGTAACTATAATAGGAGTCATTTTTTGATGCTCTACCACTATTTTTTAAATTACGGAAATGTCTGATATGCCATAGAGAAAATTGAATAAAGAAATTGGATTGTATTCACATACTTGCGTAAAGACCCATGTGCATTCGAATATTCAGTGCTCTGTTGAAGCATACCACAGTAATGCCGTAAACGTCCCCTCTCTAGGTAAAAACAATGTACTGTGATTGTTGTGGTTAAGTAAGTTTTTCTGATAGCTTTATGGTGATATAAGAGTATATTGTTCCAAATTTCTATAAATTATTTATTTTAATTTATTGTAAATGTTTTATATAAAATTTCAAAAATAAAACAATACATTTTAAATCACTTAAATATATTTTCGTTTATATTGTATAGACAATGTCTAAAATTTATTATGCAGAAAAAATTGTAAACTGAAAAATATAAATTTAGGGATACAATTTAGTAAAAAATATTTAAAAATGATTTTTGCCATATTTCCAATTCCAAGTTAAAAGATATATTTTGGGATTTGCTTGTTTTGATCCTTTCCCTAAGTTTTACTCATTTCTTCAGATACCCAATTAAAATACTGCATTTACATTTATTGAAAAATTGTATATAAGTTTATAGGAAATTTTCAAAAAATATATCTTCTTTTCAGTCACTCTGAAGCAGATCAAGAACAAAAGTTTCTGTTGTTTTTAACTACAACCGCTTTCCAAAAAATGTATTTTACAGTGATCCTAACAAGAATTTGAATAACCAAAATTTCCTATAATACACTTATTGATTTAACATAAATTGACTGAAAAGTATACTTATCGTTGTATCTAAACTTTTAATGTTCGCAGGAGCAAAATTTATTTTGTAAATTTTTGACTTGTATAGATTAGGAATTTCTACTTGTAAAATTTTTTAATATGGTTAAATATATGACTATCAAAATTCTGAAAAAGTTTTACTTTACTTATTACTTAAATTTTTAGCACTAATTAGAAGTGCTAGAAGTATGTAATTTATATGTATATTACAAAAAAATACAGTGCTTGTTGCTAACCTGAAATAAAACATTTTTTTTTGGACGGAAACCCCTTTCAAAAATAACAGAAATAGAACCAGTGGTGGCTGGTGATATTTAGGTTATGTTATATCTTAGGATTGGACCATGGGATCCAAGCGATACTTTAAGGCATAACTATCAAAACTAAATGAAAGTTTTACAGCAAAAAAATTGCGCTTGAAAATTTTTCAAAAATTACGTGCCACACCAGGTTATTTTTTAAGCAATTTGTAAAACATTTTTTTTCAGAATCAGGGAAAAATATATCGACCAGATTTCAAATTTCATTAAAAAAATATACCTTTTTGAAATTTGCATAGTGAAAAATGAATAAAATGAAATTTGAAAACGGTGTAACTTTATAACAAAGCAATATTTTTTGTTGAAATTAGAAACCCGTTGATATATTTTCCATATGATTGTGAAAAAAAAATATTTTTAAAATATTTTACAAATAGTTTAAAAAATAACCTACAATTTTTTCAACTTTTTGTGGCAAACTTCAATTTCAATTTTTTTTTCCACAAACTCTTTCATTTAGACCTTGATATGCCTTGAAAGTATCGCTTGGGTCTAATATTCCAATATTAAGATATGACAGCCTAAATTTCACCAGTGAATAGAACAGTCCTTATTAAATTCAGAAATTCAATAAATTCTTACATTAAAGAAGTCCAAACTATTAACAATATGTGCAGAAAAAATTTACATATATTATAAGGCACATTTCTTTAAAAATCAACAAAGAGAATAATAATTAAAACTATCCACAGAATGTTTAAAGAAGTCCTACTTCTTTACTGTGCTATAATATTCGAGGAATCTCGAGTAATAGGTACAGGGTGATCATTTTAAATGGCTCACTCCTGTTTTTGCCTTAATTTTTGAGCTGGGAAAAATTTCAACAATGCTGGTTATAGTTTTTCTTCAGAAAATCCTAATATGGAAACGAAAATAACTGAATATGTCCACCAAAGAGACTAATTATCCTTTGATTATACTTTAGTTACACGGATGGATTTTTCAGAGTGGTTCTCAGTGTGACCGCGTCCCACAAGTTTTAATTATGCCAAAGAATATAATCTTTGATTAAGCAGTGCATTCTGACAATGAATATACAATACAGAATCGGGCAACCAAATATGCATTTTGACAAATCTTAAAAAGCAACAAGTTCCTATATCTTACAGCTATGTTTCCATGTGGTTACACTGGTTAAGATTAATTATTTCTTACATAAATACTCCATTTGCAACCTTAGTTAATAACTCATTTATAAGAAACTTAGTTCTTTTTTTTTAACCCTATATTTAACGTATTGCAAAACCAATTTCAACACTACTGGCTAAGCTCGTATTAGTGTTCGTGTAAACACTGCACTCTCAATCTGAAATTTTTTTGACATATAGATGTATTATGTATTTTCAGGAATGAAACGAAAAAAAAAAAAAAACTTTATTTTAATAAAATATCACATTTAATTACGAACTCTGCATGTTTTTATATGTTCAGTCAACAAAGTATTACTTTCACAATTTTTTTTGCAGTACAGACATATACTGTTATGTTTTTTTATGTGGCTAATCAAATTACTTTTGTATTTATAGGTCTTGGAACATAAATCACAAGTGTACATGATACCACAACTATGACATTTTGAATGCTGTTTGAGTCTATTAAGTGTTTTAAACATTTTATTACATACTGTGCAAGAGTACTTTTTCTCTGACACATGCGTGAGCTTATGCTCCTCTAAGTTACGTTTATCAGAAAAAGCTTTATTGCAATTTACAAAATTACATATATACGGCTTTTCATTTGTATGAATACGTATATGCCTTTCTAGTTTGCTTGGAACAGAAAATTTTTTGAAGCAAAATGAGCACTTATGTTGGTCACTGTGGACTTTCTTGTGAGTGGTTAGGTCGCTTTTGACCGCAAAACTTTTAGAACACTCCCCACACTTATAAGGCCTGATATTTGTGTGGACAGCAATGTGAGAATTGAGAGTTCCTTTGCGTATAAATTCTCTATCACAGTGTGGGCAGAAATACGTTTTTTTTGTTTCTTTTGGACTACACATTTTATTTCCAGGCAGCGTTAAGGATTTTTTCACAGAGTCTATGGTTACAGTTCTCTTTTTTTCGGTTTGAGCATTTATTTCTTTTGATATATTAACCGAAGAAATGCTATCTGGATTGTATGAATCATACCTTATACTGTAACACATTTTATCATTTTTTTCTAAGCTTTGGCAGTTATAGTTAGCAGGGAGTACAGATCCTTCCAAGTTTGTTGGATGTCTTAAAACAGTGGTGTGGTGCCCCTTCAATTTCATATCATTCATATAATTTTCAGAATTTCCCGAGTTGTAATCTCCATTACCTACTAGATCTAACATTTCTGCATCATTCAACTGACAGTTTGTTACATTTAGATTTTCTAAAACTATACCAGTGTTCTTGTAAAGCTCAAAATCTAAATTATCAGCAACCTGTTTGCTACTTACAATAACACTTTGCTTTTGGGGAGGAGGGTATTCATAGTTTCTATTATGCCATGTCTGTGAATTAAAATATATCATTTCAAATTTTTGGTTCGTAGTATGACACGTATCTATGAAATCTGCAAACTCATTTAATTTTATTATACAACTGTTGCATATTTGTTTGGGTTTATAATCTCCTTTATATAACTGTAAAAGGGATTTGATAAGTTATACTCGTTGATAAACCATTGCGAGTTGTACTCACGTTTAAATGAAGATATTTCTTTATTTTGTTTTCCAGTGAACTTGGTATATCTTTATTATAAATGAAGTGGCAAGTGTCGCTTATCTGACCGCAAGTTCTACACAAATTTTGAGACCACTGCATTTTACATAATTTTGTTTATATAACATAACCTAAAACGTCATTCAAAATTTCAAAACAAAACCACTTCAATAACACTTATTTATGTGCTTATGGTGTTTATAATCGAAGACTGTGACAAAACCATTGATCTAATAAATGGATGTAGTTTAGAAAGAGATACGTTTTCATCTTTTTTCTTTTCTGTGTGTTTTCAAGAAATCTACAATTTATTCCATTAGGTGTGTTCCCTTTACCACTATTCTCAGCTAATCTAAGTAGTTTTACGGTTACGGAGGTTACATGAAAAGAACTTTTTCTTTTTATATTTATTTATCCAGTGTGATAACATCTTCGACCATAAAACTTAAGTCGTGTTTTATTGCTGCACATCCCATGCTATTACGTAGAGTTTAGGTGTTTTATTGGTTCATCATTTTGGCACGAGTGCTACTAATCCTACAACCGAAATTCAACAAATCTAAAACAACACTGCACCAAAGAATATTTACGTTTAAGTTCGTTTTTAAACGTAAATATTCTTTGACTGCACTATGCATTGTACTGTGGTTACTGTAAGATTTGGGTTATATTTTTTATAAATAAATATATTCCAGTCAGAGATCTCAAGATCTCTGATGCCAGTCGACTTTGGCCTTGACAAATAAAGATTATAAAACATTCCGTATTGGCCAAATTTTAAGATAAATAGATGAACTTTTCAATATTGACCAATTAAATAATAATTAATATTTATATGACAGAAACGGTACGTACAGTTATAAAAAAACCTACATGTATAGTGCAAAAATTTAAATGAGACTAACCTCTCCAGAAATTATTTCGTAAAATCTAATATGTTGGCAACATTGAAAACATGTTTTATTGGTGCTGCTACTTTTGCCACAGCATAAGAAAACAATTCTTAAGGTACTTTTACACCATTCAAGGAGAGCATATAATCTTTTAAATTAGTGGAGACAGCAATAAACACGACTTCAGTTTTATCTTAGAGATATTCTCTTGTCTAATTAGAATTTTATGGTCGATGCAGTGTTACATATATTATTAAATGATTTTTTTGTGAAACGCTGAAAAAATGTCAAATCTTATTTTTTTAAACTGGCTGACGTAAAAATTGTGTTTCAATTATATTATGATTATTGTGCGGAGCTAAATTACCACGCTGTATATATTATACAGTAACCAACTGTATGAGTGCATTTGAACTACAAAACAATTTAGCCAACAATTGAAACTGAAAAACATACCTGGATAACCGGTAACCGTTTACTTTATTTGCGCGTTGTCTGCTAACCGTGCGCAGATTTAATGTATGTTCTGTGGTGCGCAGTACCAGTTTCAGCTCATATTTAATTTCAAATTTCATGTTAATTGTTTGCACATGTCATTCATGTCAACATTTCGTTGACCGTCATTTGCCAATTTTTTCTTATGATGTGTTCTGTCGACCACCATCGTTCAGGAATACAAACATTTTGATTTTAATTATTGTGCCACTACCTCAACTTCTTCTTTGTTTATGTGTGAGTTTATCGTGTTACCGGTTGTTTGGTTTTTTGTTTAGTGTTTACAGTTTACAAATACTAATTTTAGACTTGATGGAATTTATTCTGTGCACCGTGAACAAAAAATATCAACATTCTTGTTAAGTCGTCTGCTATATATATAATAATAATAATATAAAATGTAGTAGGTAAATATGTATGTATATATGCATGTGTGTAATGTGTACTAATCAAATTCAGCAATCATGTAATCAGATATATGAGGAATACAACTGTAAATTTGGAAGCAGTCATCTCTAACTGTCATGTTTAGTATTTCCGTTGGGTTTTTCAGGTGAGTATGTTTTTAGATCATTTTGTCTGTTTCACTAATGCATTGAAAATTAAAATCATAAATATCAAAAATTCGTAAGTTAAAGCCCATGTTAAAGCCGTAAACCAGGGTTAAAGTATTATTTAAATTCACAACATAGACGTAGCCAGAATTTTTTTTAAGACGGGCTAGTGGAAAAAAAATAAGAATAGAAGAATAATATAGCCATTTCTAAATAAATAAATAAAACTGCACAAAACATATCCTAAACGTTTTTTAATGATCAAAATTTTAGTGTTGCTGTATCCTAATAGGACATTTTGAAATTTACACAATGAAGAACTTAAATTTCAAAGTGTCATAACTTTACAAAAAATCGAAATTTTCGAAAACCAAAAAAAACGGGGTGATAAATTTTCCTTCTGATTACGAAAACAAATAGTTTGCAGTTTACTAATGGTCTAGAAGGAATCTGGGGAGGCTGCGCATTTTTGTAACTTTTTTTCTCAATTTTCTTTTCAGTTTTTCTTCTGCAAAACTTCTTTAATCAGTACTGATAGTCGTGCCTTAAAATATTGCTTGGGTTCCATGCTCCAATATTGAGATACTGTATAACCTAAATCTACCAGCCGCCACTGGTGCAGGCACTATGAAGAACCGGGTATATGATTTTCACGAATTTTACACATTGCTTTGTATCCCAGGTTCCTGTGTAAAACATTTTTTTAGTTTGTTGTTTATAGCTCGACTTTTGGTGTTGATAGTTTCGCTTCGCTATTATCACGTATGACTGACAATTCTTCTGAAAATCGTAAAGATCCACTCTCTAATTTAGCAGTTGCTGCAATCAACATTTCAAAATGTTCCACTATGTCACATAAATTTGCATGAATGTTTGGTTGTTTAAATGTCCACTATCTTCGTTTTATAGCAGGTGAATCTCTAGGATCTAGCTGTAAAATAAATTCACATTCTCAAAAATTGTAACATAATAAGTTGCAGCTTTATTCCATGTGCACTATTGCGTAGGAACGGGCTGGGTAGGTAGCGGTATATTAGGAAAACGTTCTTTAAATTCGTATTTTCGTGAGCTTTCTTTAACGAATATGTTTTGTGTTCCCAGTCGAAGAGTCTGCCATTGGATATAGTTTACGAGTTTCCTCTTCCACGCCGTGTAAGGCATGTGTAAGACGGATACGTACATATGTTTTAAACGATTTCCCATTTTCACCATGTAGGTGGTTGCATCCGTTAATAACATTATTACATTATTATTTTGAACACTTAATGCATGTATCCTCAAAAGTAAGTAAAAAAGTTCTTTTTAAATGCGATTCTTTATACAATTTGTAAAATATATAATAGAAACACGCGTTTTTCTCATTCATTTCTTCTTTTCTAAGTACTTAAATTCCTTAAAACCCAGGTTTGTTAATGGTTTTTTTTTTCGCAAAACTAGAAAAACCTTTTTTATTTTATGAGACAGAAGAGCGGCAAAAACTTCTGATGCAGCCCTGATGCTGTAGAAAGAACAAAAAATTGAGAATAAAACAATATAAACCATAAAATGTAACTTATTTCAAATTAAAAATATCTGATGCAGCTAGCACATAACTTTCTTATGCCAATATATATCATTCTATTTCATTCTTCACTTACCTCAATTAAATTTTAATAGCATACCCTGAAATATTTCATTAAAATTTTTAAATAATTAATTATTAGCGTCATTCGATACTGTCAATAATAATTATTCATGTCATATATTTTAATTTCTTCTTATTTGACAGTGGCATTTTTGTAGCTGTAGTCATTTCAAATGTGAAACCTTCGATCATAAACACATGATCGAAGTGTGAAACTGTTAAATTTACCCTAACCCCATTTTATGAGGTCAAATGTGTAAAAAATTTCAGTTTACATAAGCTTTATTTGTACTTAGAAAATATATTTTATTAGCTTGATATGGTAGACATGATTTATAATATTTCATCAAGAATATATTTTTTTGTAAAGGCAAATACAAAAAAGTTTGGGCCCTGTGGACCTCCTTTCAGCTGGCCAATTTTGCTCATTACCGAATTTATCATTGTCTTTGGCCTTTAGAACATGTGTACCAAATTTGAAAGCTTTATCTTACAAACTGTGGCTGCTATCGCGAAACTACAGACATGACAAAATTTCTCTGTTTTTTTCATTATAATTCGTCGTCCTGAAATGCAATAATTTTTTTCCCGAAATTGTACCTTTTTTCTTTTATTCATTATGTCTCTTCTGGTGGTAACCACTTAAAATGTTGCTGAAAATCTTAACTGCCAAATTTGGGAAGTCTCCCATTAATATTTTTTGAGTTGTCGCGGATACACACATACACATACACATCCACATACACACAAAATAACGAGGTCGAAAAAAATCACGATTACTAACTATACTTGCTTATATTAGGTATAAGAAAGTAATGAATAGATATTAGGGTGGTATTATAAAATGTTACAGACAGACAATTAAATACAGAGCTTGCTGAATTGGGAATAAAATACAAAAGATTCGTGACCAATTATTATTCTTTAGTAAACATGAAATTTTTTGAAATAAAAAAGCTCGTTTGTTCAATACACCTCGGGAGTGAAAAGTGCCTATGGTTTTAGCACAAATTTAAGTCCCTTACAATGCACTATTCATGCCGGGACTAAAAGGCTCACCTTACTCTCGTGCATAAATATAAATAACTATAATCATAGGTAACAACGTTTATGAAATAATAATTAATATCTTAGTAAACTTTGAAGGTCCGGCTAGGTTTTTTACTGATATGAGCTAAAATGTACACTAACACTACAAGCGCTTCGATATACAAAAAAAATGGTCAAAAATTCACTTAAAAAAAGATTTTAAGGCGTGTGTCCATTTTTAAGTGACATTGTTTATATATTGGTTACCCGAATTAGTTAGTCGTATTCCAAACTTTATGTTTAAATTAGATTCCACGGGGTTGTAAAACTACACCCACTTTCACGTACAAGGCTCCCCGGCATGACGCGAGCGCTTCTCATCACACACTAGGAGTGATTGCAACCTATTGACGGCGAAGGACCATCCTTGCTCGTCCGTCAATAGCGACGATATGTAGACAGGTGCACCTGTTGCACCTTCTACAACATTTGAATTGAGAGGGACTGCTTGCCCTTTGATACATCCTGCCGACTCGGTTCGGGTCAGGACAACTTAAAAACGCACAATGCACAATGACGACAACAATCCACGTCCATGTGTGACTGAGGACTGCGTGCACACCGGTCATTTGAACCAACTACGTCTAGTGAATTTAGAAATACAACCAGTGGGGTCCAATATCTAATGGACAATTTGTAGAAGTGTTTTGAATGCAGTCATCAATTTTGTGCGGGATTATGACTGTATTATATAATGTGGCGCGATCTACCTGTGGATAGAATAACTAGCGTAAGTCATGTTACGAGGGTTATACGAATACTATATACTATATATATATATATATATATATATATATATATATATATATATATATATATATATATATATATATATATATATATATATATATATATATATATATATATAAAACGGGTCTTCATAAATGATCGAAATCCACGTGACCAATTAGTTCCCTTTAAGATCTTCGTCGAATCGTGCCGTCAGCAAAAGATGGTTGAAAACTATTCCTTAGACACATACGTAATAGTATGTGCAAAAATCCTCATCAAGTAACTACTGCTGACATAAAAAAAATCAGGAGGTAAAAAGTACCAATGGATCACTTGGTTTTTAATCATTTCTGAAGGCTGCGGATAGCGACAGAAATAGTCCGCACTGGCAGCACTGGTTAGTGAGTCACAAAGACACCCTCCGACGGCTACTTTGATGTAAAGTTACATGTTCAAAGGCTTGCTATGTAACCATATTTTTTGGTATCATTCAGTCTTAAAAGATTGTTCAGGTGGTAGCAAGTCCCAAGAAGAAAAAAGAAAAAATTACTCACAAATAATATCCACACAATATCAGTCTAGTTATCTATTAGTCACTCATGCCGGTGCAAAACGTGCGTGGTCTCGACTATCTGGTCTTTGTCAGCAGGTTGAGGGGGAAGGATTGAACTAGGGGTCCACAGCTTAGGGAGGTGTGAGCGGTGACTTGTTAAATTCAAATTGAAATTTCACATCGGATTTTTAATTTCACTTCTTGTTGTCCATTTGATACATGTTTCAAGATGTCCTGAAAAATCCAAAAATACCCATAACAGCTACATAAAAAATGCTTTAATGTGCAAAAATTTTCAATTAAGAATCATGCAAATATTTTTTACACTAAAAAAAACCTTTTTTTGGACTAATGGTTCTGATATTACACCTTCTTCGAAAAACAGCTTACTTTGCAAAACACATTTTTGCATATTAACGCTTCCGATGACCAAAAAAAAATGCTGTTAATAGTATCTGAGTTTCATAAAAACCACGTTTAAGCAATATCTTGATTTTCAAAAGAAAGTGGCCACAAAACATGGCGTCGTTTTTAGGAATTTCCGGAAGTTGGACCTGGGCGCCATACCTAACCACAAAAAAATGCTGTTAATGGTATTTTTTGGAATTTTTAGGACATTTTGAAACATGTATCAAATGGACAGCAAAAGTGGAATTAAAAATCCGATTTAAAATTTCATTTTGATTTTAACAACTCACATCACGGTTCCCACCGCCCCGAGCTATGACTCCTAGTTCAACCCAAGGTCCTTAATTTACGGACCTCGAGTTCAACCCTTCCCTCTCAACCTACTGAGAAAGAGCGGGAGGAAAGTCGAGACCACGCACTTTTTGCACTGGTATGAGTGACTATATTGAAGTATAGAATAAAATGTTATATTAACAGTTAAAGAAAAATAAAACATTAAATAAGCAGTAAACATATAGTTAAAAAGTTACAATTACTAAAAAAATCTAATAATTTTGAAGCCATCAGTTTCATTTTGAATTTTGTCCATTTTTTTAAAAACAATTTGAAATCCCTCGTATCTTTATAGGAGAGATAAACAATTGTTTTTAATGTTAGACAACCAGAAATACACCACGGAGAAGTTAGTGGAATACACTTTTTATGTAGGCATGCAAAATAAAAATTTGAAACAATTAATTTTTATTATTCATTCACTCATAATATCAGTTCTACTTACGCCCTAAAGATTACGAGATATATAAAATAACAGCTTCTTAATTTTAGTATCATTTTTCGATTATACATAACAACCACAGCAGAAACCAACATAACATTAGTTTTTTGCAGAAATTTTAATAATTTTTTAGTTACATTGAAATACCTTTTCTGTAAAAACTTCAAATAAGTTACCTACTTAACTAATACGGAGACTAATACTAGATTTTGCGGTTTCTATTCAAATCATTTTATTATGTCAGATAATCATTCATATTTTCATCTATAATTTACCTTATTTTCTCTTGGAAACTATTTGTGTCTTAGATACTTTCTATTCTCAAGGTATTTTAGTATAGGTATCGGAACAGGATTATTTTGTTTATTTTGCAATATTTTGATGTATATTTTATCATATAGATTTCGCTAATGTCGGTTTGTTCGTTAATCTATTGCTCAACAGATGTCGCAACCGGTGTGAAATTGCCTCGCATTTCTTTAAAATGTGAGATAAATCGTGAAATTACACCGTGTTATTTCTAAGCGAAGTTTAGGTCTCTAGGGTGTGCATCTTAAGAGCCCTTTTGGTATGCAATCACCAGATCCGTTGAAAACATTAGTTTACCTAACACAGTTTTCGTATTATGAATAGTCGATACTAGTAAGTTATAAGGTAAGTAATTATTTTAATGAATTATGGAATCACCATTTTACAGTTATGTAGTGGTCTAATTAAAATTATATACTGATATATTTTGTACGAAGTCAATTGAAATCGTATAAAAACTAAAAGCCTGCAAAAACCGTCGCACAGTGTGGCAAGATACCCCGAAAGCTGGCAAAAAATGGAAAAATAAAATGTCGCATCGAACAAAATGTAACTGCGGTTGACGCGTGTATTTTTAAATTAAATATTATCCTAACAAATTAGTTTGTGTTTTTTCAAATTCGCTATTATTACTTTGTTTGAAAATGGACCCATCAACACCCTCAGGTATGTATTATGTAAATTTAATGGATTTATTTTTTAATTTATGAATGAAATAATTTTAATAATATTTTGAAAATGCCTTTCCGAAGTGCCAAATATTTACGTATTGTTCTAAAATCCTTAATGTAATAGTTAACTTCCTCACGCTTCCCCACGTAAAATTTTATATATTAATATAGCAATACTAGAATAGATTCATAGTAAAGCTAAATCAAATACTCATGTCTACTCCTTATTATTTTATTTGCTTCTTTCAACAACCCTACAGTGTATCATTATACTCTTCGCAACTAAAACGAAGAGTATATTGCATTTAATCGGCACATTTTTAAAATAGTAAATATTGCTCATAGCAAAAAAAATTTCATATCATTGTGTTAGCCGTTGAATTCTGAATGACTTTCAAAATGTTCGTCTCTGTCCGTCCGTCTGTCTGTCTGTCCGTCCGTCCGTCACGTTTTTTGTAAGCACGGTAACTTAAGAGTGGAAAGTCTGATCGTATTGGAATTTGAACTGTAAGTTACTGTTAGTTGGAGGAAGAACCCTATTGTTTTTGAAAATAATTGTTCGATAAATGTAAAAGTTATTGAACATTTTAATTAAAAAATGGTAACCTGAACGGGGTTACAACCCCTGATCAGATGCTACAAAAACATAAGTACTGCATAGTATACTACAAGCGTTTCGCTAACCAAGCTGGAATCATCGGGGGACGACTAATATTAAAATTTATTATACCTAAAAAAATAAGTTATTTTTAAAAGAACAGCGAAAAGGATGTGTTTCATTTAATGCTGATTACATCGGATCCAGTAATAACCCGTTATAGACAACTTCCTAAAAAAAAAAATTAAACATTTTCCTAGGGAAGTATTCGACTTATTAATTGCCCCCAATATTTCTGCAGATAATTCAGAGAATGAGAATGACTGTTCCTTATCTGCATCAGACGCAGACGATTAATCACTACGGATAGGACATACTCATTTCTATTCACAAATATTAATAAAACCTTAAGTTGTGAATTCCTAATTTAATAAAGGAAATATATTACTAGGTTCTTTAAGTGTATTGCATATTCCTGGACAAATAATGTATTAAAAAATTAAGTACTATAAATTTTATTTTTATTTTAGATTTTTATTTTTTTAATTACACCCTGTATATCGCAATATACGAGCAAACATCATAAAGTTGATTTATTTATACATTAACAACCATCGTCGGCTATTCTCAATAACAAAAATTTTACCAAACTCGTTCTATGAATTAATGCCAGCTTTTGGGGTATCTTGTCACACTGTGCGACGCGACGGTTGGTTTTAGGAAACCCTGGTTTTCGGGCAATATATTTTGTTTCTCATAAATGCGAGGGAATTTTATTTTTCGATAAATTAACTCCTATATGAAAAAGTCTATCTGACCACATTTTTGTCACTTTAACAGCGATAAAAAAGGTGCATCATTTTTTATCACCGATAAAAATATATAACCATTTATAACAACTGTATTTTTAATAACTGTTCCTTTAAATAATTGTATAAATAAAGATAATTATTGTTGTTCGTTCACATATTCTGTCGTTAATTTATCTTGCCAAAAAACACTCGAGCTTTTCTTTTATGGATAAATTTCTTTTTAACTCAAAATTTTGCCAATCAGTAATTTTGCTCGAAAAACTGACATTTGACAAAATCGCTCGACCTGCGGTCTCGCGATTTTTCATGTCAGTTTTTTCTTATAAAATTACTGATTGGCAAAATTATTTCGTTACAAAGAGAAATTTATCCGATAAAAAAAAGCTCTTGTGCTTTTACTGTTGATAATAATCATTATTTAAATACATTGGTAGAGATGGGCGATATTTCACAGTCAGTGATTTTTTTCACTGTGATTCAGCAGTCACAGTCACTCACTGTGACTAAACTTTTACCAAAACAGTGACTGTGATTTTTGCATTTTGAAGGTGCAGTATCGGCCACAGATAATATTTCTCCTCTGGTATCGGTATAGTACATAATCACATAATAGTTGGTTATTCTGTGACATAGTACTGTGCAGAATCGTTGCAGCAGTCAGTAAGCCAAAAGCAGTGCATGTCGCAGATCGCATGGATCACAGGCATTATTCACAGTCGCAATAATTGCGGCTCAAGCTTTGGCACACTCGGAAATATATCATACACTGCTACTGGCACTACTTCTCTGCGATTGCTCCGAAATATGTGATTATAATCACAGGTTCAATCACTGTGATTCTGTAATCACAGTAGCAGTTCACAGGTGTTCACAGTGAGATTGAAAATCACAATTTATCCCATCACTATACACTTGTATTACTTGCGAAAAGTGCTTTCCCAACATTATGTTTGACATTAGTTTCCACGGATTGTAAAATAACCCACTCTTCACGTGTCCACGAGGCAAATGCTTCCGCGTTTTTGCAAAAGACGTGAGCATAAAATGCACGGCAAAGCGAGCTGCTCATTTGTCCGTCAACAACATAAGAGAAATAGTAGACTTCTGGAAAGGTGGTAGCCAAATTTCTGCTACGGTTGAGGACAACCAAAGATAAATTGCATACTGTTAAGTATATCACCAGTCAGTGGCAGGAACTGGTGGATTTTACCTTTTGGGACAGCGCCAAAAAATCTACAAAGGCCAACCCACAACCGAGCCCAAGTCTGAGCCCCGACGAAAACAAGGGGCTCGGAGCTGTTCGCCATTATGGATTCCTGACGGTCACGTCAAGGCGGCCCCCGCTTTGCTTCTGAGTGAATATCGCAGCAAGAAACACAAAGAGTGTTTATAATACAACTAGTGGGGTTCATGGTAGAACGTTGATTTGAGTGTGTTTAGACTCAGTTGTTAACTGTGGCCTGAATTATGGCTGCATTATATAACGTGGCGCAGTCTGTACGTTTACAGAGTAACTAGTCTGGCCCGAGGGTTATATCAGGGACAACCCTGTTACATAAAAATGACTAAGCGTACAGTAGCACCCGGTCTGAGTACCGCCTATAAAGTGTCTGGATTCCTCGTAAAATATCAAGCGGTAAACCCTTAAAATGGAAACGAGTATTTGGTTTGCATGAAGCCACATGGTATTTTTAAAAAAGTAAAATTTCGAATGTAACACTAATCTAGATTTTGTATATAATACAAAATTAAACAGAAAATACTGTTAACATCGACAAAATAGTTATTTATGTAAAGTGCAAAAAATACTAGTTTTTGGCACGCAGGCGCAAGTTTGTCCTACATTTCTAAAGTTATGGACGTCTTCAACACTGTGGTCTAATATTTCCATCAAGGACGTGGACACAAGCAACTATTATAAGTTAATAGCGTTTCTAAATCGAAAAAGTGAAGGATACCATAAAAAAAAATCGAAAATTATAACCAAGGAACATATCGATAGATTTTTGAATGAAGCTCCAGATACCAAATGAGGAGTAGACCTGCAAAATGCACTTTGTCCAAATTTTCACTTGTTCAACTACAATTGGCACCACATTATAAATATGTCACAAAAAGTGGTATTTTGTTTTATTTTTACATCATTATATTAACAAAATATATCTATCACAATTTTTTAAAGAAAATTGTCCCTTTCGACCTGTCATATTGAACTATGTCCAAATATTTTTTACTTTTATTTAACAAAGAATTCAAACTTCTTGTACTAAAATTTACAGCTGTTTAAGTTTAATTTTTTTGTAATTTAAGATGAAAGAGATGTCAATATAACGTATTTAGCTTTTTTGCCAACTGTTTTGCTTTATACTGAAAATATGTAAAAATGAACAAAAAGCATTTTGCAGGTCTGCTCCTCAAAAATTTAGTGGTAAGTTGCAACAATTATTGGTGTATTTGGAGCTTCTCGTCGTGAGGAGCTTTGCAAATTGACAGTGGATTAGAAAATTCATTGTTAATATATATATTCCGGACACAGAAACCAACATTCATCGTAGTGTTTGTATCTTGGAAGCTATATTAGTTATTTTCGTAAATATACTGTATTACGCCTATCTACCGTTACTCATAGTCATTTTTTACTGAAATATTCAATAACAAATGGAACAATAGGAATGCATACTTTTGGGAAGATTCCTGCCGATAATGCTGAATTTTTTGAAATTACCAGATCTAAAGCAGTTTAGTGACCACTGTTTCTTCGGCATCTTTGTTAGCAAATTCATGAGCTAATCTAACGAGAATAAAACGACATGGCGGATGGAAATCGTACACGGTAGCTGAAGATTGCATCAAGGATTTTATTGGAAATAAAAATAAAATTGCCAGAATTCAATCTAATACTAACTCTCCCCTTCATCTGCTTCAGAAAACTCTTCTGCGTCAACATCATCTGGTAACAACGACCAAAATAGCAGTTTAAGTTCTGCAGTTGTAATGAGAAATACTTTTCAAGGAATTAATATTAGTAATTGTTCGAACTTTACTGTGCATATCAATGTTTATACATAACTAATTATCAATAAACTCTTTTAAGCAGAAATATTACTGTTTTCATTATTGCATTTTAAATACTAGTGTCAAACTGGGGCTATACTTGCCATTCTGTCGTTGCGACACTGTCGTTGCGGTTGTGTCGTAGAATCAATATACTTGCGACTAAAACGGCCGCGGTTTATATAATCACTTGCAAATATGTCGTTGAGTGAGGATGATCTTTTGCTAGCTATTGCCGTTTCTAGCTATTTAAAGAAAAAGAAGAGAAAAAGAAGGTATTCTGTGCACCCCCTATTACCGCACAAAGACTTTCATGCGGACAGTTTCATACCCTGTTTAATTCATTGAGAAGTTATCCAGATAAATTTTTCTCATACTTTAGAATGAGTATATCTTCTTTTGATGAACTTTGCTCGTATGTAAGACCAGTTATCACGAAACAAGAAACCAAATTTAGAAATAGGAGTACTTAAAGGCTTGCTGTGAAATTAATGTGAGAAATAATTTTACACTGTTTTATCTACATTTTTTTAATTTTATTAATCACCATATACACTATATATATCAGACGCAGTGTCCGATATTGCTGGGGGAAGTTATATTATAAGTAAATGAACTGGAATCTTGTTGATTGTCAGGTGACACTAGTGGAGATGATGTACTAGTACTAGGATAAGCTTGGTGTGTTCTTCCCATGGCCATATAGTTTGATGGATTGTTGACTGATGTTCTATTGTAACTTGCATAGATCCTGGTAACAGACTAGGTGAAGAAGTATAAGTAGATGAATAATGATGTGATGCAGAGGGATTGGAATTAGGCAAATTTTATGGTGGGAGCGATTCAGTAGGATGGCGAAATTGTAGAGCCTGCTGCATTATGTCTTGAATTTTGATTCTTGCCCATAATTTAGTTTGTAATGAACATTCATGGAACATGGGCAATAGCGATAACAAAAATAGCCTGTCAGCAACCTCTTTTTCTGGTGCCTCATTATTTTTAGACCGTGTTCAAGTACTTTTGCCTCGAAAGATGTACCTGGTCTAGCAGTTTTTCTCCGAACCGCTGCTATGCAGGGCACAGATGGTGTGTTATCTGTTTGTAACTCTTGATTGGTAGATGAATCATCCTCTTCAATGGCCGAAGTGCCTTGGCTCATGGAATCATCATCAATGTTTGTACTAGTCCTGAAATAAAACTTATAATGAATAATCGCTTTGACCCCATTTTGTTAATATAATGAATTCATGGCTACTTACTCTTTTAATTCTGTAGTACCCCTGAGGAATGAGAGCTCGTCAAAGTAGATGTAACGTTTCCTTTGCTTTTTCCCACCTTTTGCAGGCGAATTTCTCTTGCAAAAGCATCTTTGAGATTCCTCCACTTCTTCTGCAGTTCTTTAACTAAAATACAATACGAATCAAATTAGTATTATCTGGCAATGTACACGTTAAACTTATTTTTCTGTTTATTTTAGGTTTCTTGCGACAGGACATTCATTTCGTTCTCTATACTTTGAATTCCGTTTAGGCCGAAAAACAATTTCAGACATAATTTGGGAAACATGTAATGTACTTTGGTTTGTTTTGAAAGATAAAGTCATGCCTCAGCCACAGAAAGAAGACTGGCTTAGAATAGCAGAGGAGTATGAAAAAACAGCAAATTTTCCTAACTGCATCGGTGCTCTAGATGGTAAACATGTAAGAGTTGTAAAGTCTGAACTGTCTGGTTCAAACTTTTTTAATTGCAGAAACTGCTGTTGTTCTATTGTGTTGTTAGCTTTAGTAGATGCCAATTATTGTTTCGTGACTGTTGATGTAGGAAGTTATGGCAGGACTGCGGACTCTAATATTTGTACTCAATCAGTTTTATATAATAAATTGGTTAAGGGTTCTTTAAATTTACTAGAAGACAAATCATTGCCAAATTGTAGAGATAAAACACCGATGCCCTATGTCTTTGTGGCAGATGATGCATTCGGCATGGGTGTGCACGTTATGAAGCCTTTTGCCAAAAAAGGCCTCGACTTAAGAAAAAGAGTTTTTAATTACCGCCTTTCGAGAGCACGTAGATTTGTTGAATTTGCACACTCCTAAATCTCAATCCTGATTTTGTAGAGGTTATAGTACTAGCTACCTGCCTTTTACACAACTTTGTAAGATTACGGGATGGTATTCGTTTTGAAAAAAACACTTCTTTCTTGTGATATGACATATATTCCAGTGATTGGCACTGGTAACCCATTATTAAAGTCTAAAGATATAAGAGATAAATTGGCTGATTATTTTGTTAGCCCTTCAGGTAGCGTGCCTTGGCAATATGATATGATTTAAAATGTAACCACATTGGCAATGAAATATTTATGTAAATATTACACTTAAATGAATGTCATTAAACTATGTTTAAGTTGCACTTATATAATGTTATAATTATTAAAATAATAAAAAACATATCTTCTTACCTTCTTTATTTTTTGAATCAGTATCGAGTTCGTCCCAATTTTGAAGAACAGCTTCTGCCACTTCAATCCATAATTTAGATTTTATGTCCCGGTTAGAATATTACTTCAATTTTATATCCCACAAAGGTGGACGCATACGAATTTCATTGATAAAATTCTCCGTATCAAACATTTTTACTGCGCTGCTATACAGACAAAACAATACAACCTACTTCCGCTACTTAAATTGTCACAAATATAGCCGCTTCCATAAAAATGTGTGGAATGCGTTTTAGTCGCACCGGAGCAAAAACGTGACCAGTTGCGTTTTCTATCTGGATGCATTTGTGTCGGAGGTAATGTAGCCGGCTACATAAGAAACAACGTATTCCATTTCTGCGACACAATCGCAACGACACAACCGCAACGACAGAATCGCAAGTATAGCCGTAGTCTTAAAGTACTATATAGTACTATTGTAATATACTAGTGTTAATAGTATATTACAATATAAGACCGTTATATAGCGAGCGATAGCGAGCTCAGTTATCCATGTGAGCATGTTAAACCCTATAACGGAGGTCTGTGAACTTGACACCACAATCGGTGCTAATTGCGAAACCCATACCATAATTTAGCATCCTCGGAATATGTAAAAAAAACAGAGGTGCTAATTGTTTTAACAAACTTATTTTAACAATTTTATATTTTTGGTGCCAACTTTACACCAGCACCACAACCATCGGTGCTAATTGCGAAACTTATACCATCATATACTACTCATCTAGTGTGATAAATACAAGAGATCATTTTAGACTGCTTTATTTCCATCCCAATTATACATAAATAAAAACATACAAAAGAAAGTAACTGATAAGACATAAAACATAGTATATAAAAAGGTGTTATTGATACTGAGAGGATTTCTAAACAACACATTAATAATTATTTTATTGATGACATTTCCCTTGTTATATTAAAACTAATCAAACATTAAAGTAAATAGTATAAATTCATTGACTTAAATTAAATTTAAATACAATTATATTTTCCCCCGCACATTTTAACTAAACTGCTTTAACTAAATTAATTATACTGTTTTATTTATTTTTATTTAGAATAGTATAACCTTTCAGGTACATTAATAATTCTTCCTCTACGTGTAATATTTGGCACATAAACAATATCATTATCACTAATATCATTATCACTATCCTCCCCATTATTTATAGAATTATTTAAATCACTACTGTTACAGCTCAAACTAGTACTAGGCATATTTTCTCTCATATTATTTTGATTTTTTGGGCAAATATTAATAAAATGCTTATTTCTCGATAAAATATCGCCATTATTGAACTGCAGATTATAAGATCTAGGCCTAACTTCTCACTTAGATTTTATAATACCTTCTTTCCATTTTTTATCAGATAATTTCGTTTTTACATAAACTTTCTCATCATTTTTAAATTCAGAATAATTTTTTTTTGTCTTCCTATCATAATATTTTTGTTGATTCACCTGTTTAGTTTTTAATTTATTTTTTATCTCATTATAGTTATTATTCTGAGGTTTTAACCTTGAATTTTCAAGGGGAAACGTATCTCTTAAATATCTGGAATCTTGCAGGGGAATCAATATTTTCATCAATAGGTGTATTTCTATAATGTAATAATGTCAAATACAAGTCTTTATTATCTTGTTTTGCCTTAATTAGCATTTTTTTTTAAAGTTTAAATATTTCTTTCTACTAGGCCATTTGATTGTGCATACAGGGGACTAGACATTACATGATTAAATTGCCAATTCACTGAAAATTGTTTAAAATACATACTAGAAAATTGGCCTCCCCCCCCCCCATCACTTATTACAATTTTGGGAATTCCATGGCGTGCAAAAATTGATTTTAAATGTGTAATCACCTGCAATGAAGATGAACCATCAATTAATTTTGCTAATTCTATGTATTTCGAGAAATAATCTACAACTAATAAATATATCTCATTATCCAAATAAAATAAATCACACGCAACTTTTTCCCAAGGTAGATTTGGTACTACGTGAGGTAACATAGGTTTCTTTTTGTTTATTTTTCTGAAAAGACCTGCAAATTGGGCAGTTTAAAATATAATCTTCAATATTTTTAGTCATGCTTGGCCAGAAAAAACATTCTCTTGCTCGAATTTTACTTTTGTTTACCCCTAGATGACTATAATGAATTTTTTTCAAAATATCATGACGTAATTTTTTTTGGTACTATGAGTTTTTTATTTTTATATAATAAACCCTCGGCCTCTGTTATGTCATCTTTAAATTTATAATATATCTTATCTAAAAGATCAACTTGTTTAATTATTTTTTGGCCAACCGTTTGTTACATAATTTAATAATATTTGCATTTCAGTATCCTTTAAACTAACATTTTTTTATTTCTTCAATTTTTTCATCAGTAGCATTTAAATTTAATCTTAGCAAGCAAATTTGTGACTCAACTTCACTTTCAAATTCACTATTATTATTTTCAGAATCTGTATTATAAGCTCTTGACAATGCATCTGCTATATATAGTTCTTTTCCTGGCTTATGTACAAGTTTTATATCGTATCTTTGTAACCTAATAAACATTCTTTGCAATCTTGGAGGACAGTCATACAAGGGTTTGTTGAAAATTTGTACGAGGGGTTTATGATCTGTTTCCATGACAATAGATTTACCAAAAATAAACTGGTGAAACTGTTCACAAGCAAAAACTAAACTATAGAGTGCTTTCTCTATTTGGGCATATTTTTTTTTGAGATTCTGTTAAAGCTTTTGAGGCATACATACAAGGCAAGCTATTTTGCATCAAAACAGACCCTACCCCATTTTTAGAAGAATCTGCAGAAACAACAATAGATTTATTTGAATCATAAAATTGCAATATGGGCTCTCTAACTAATACCTCTTTTAAATTTTGAAATAAATGTCATGTTGTTTTTCCCAAAACCAAACTATATCATTTTTAAGTAATTCTCTTAGTGGAGCTGTTATGTCTGATAAATTACTGATGAATTTTCCAACATATGTTATTAACCCCAAAAAAGTCTGTACTTCTTTTTTACTCTTAGGTATGGGCATTTTTGTAATAGCTTTTATTTTAGAGTTATCTGGACTATACCCGTTTTGTGTTATTTTATGTCCCATATAAACAATTTCCTTCATAGCAATTTTACATTTTTTGTTTTTATTAAACTTTATATTATTTTGTTGTGCAATTTTTAATACTTGTTCTAACCTATCGTCATGCTCTTTTTTTATCCTTACCCCATATTAATATATCGTCTATGTATATTTCCACCCCATTAATATCAAATATTTCTTTAAACCTCTTGTGAAATACTTCTGGACCGCAATTTAATCCATACGGAAGTCTTAAAAATTTATATCTCCCGAAGGGGGTTGCAAATGTACATAAATCAGAACTCTCTTTATTCAAACAAATTTGCCAAAATCCAGACATCGCATCTAATGTGCTAAAATACTTTGCCTTACCTAACTTTGAAGTAATTTCATCAAAAGTAGGTAGTGGAAAATGTTCTCTGCAACACCCTCTGAATATGCAACAAACAGGTGCTAATTGCTTTAACAAAGTCATTAGCAATTTCAATATTTTGGTGCCAACTTCACATCAGCATTAAAACCGTCGGTGATAATGGCGAAACTTATACCATCATTTACCACCCTCTCAATATGAAAAACATAGGTGCAAATTGTTTTAAGCAAGTTATTAAAATATTGTCTATGGTTATTTATTTGTGGCATCCTATAATGTTTTTTTCTTACCTTTAGGGATTAAGCCACTGTCCTATAAATTATTTTAAAACAATGTTAAATAAACAAATCTGGAAAATTCTCAACATTACCTACTAATGTATCAAATGATGGTATATATTTCTCAATTAATACCAATGGTTGGGATTTCTGCTGTGAAGCTGACATTAAAATTATAAAATTGTTAATAATCTTGTTAAAATAATTAATACCCCTATTTTTTTTGACTTATTCAGAGAATGCTAAATGGATGCTATGATGATGGGTATACAATTCGCAATTGATACCGATGAAGGTTGTAGTTCTGAGGTGAAGTTGGCATTAAAATTATAAAACTGTTAATTACTTTATTAAAACAATACCCTATGTTTTTTGCATTTCAAAGGGTGCTAAAAGGGTGCCAAATGATGGTATAAGTTTAGTAATTAGTACCGATGGTTGTAATGCTGGTGTAATGTTGCACCAAAGATGAAAAATATTTTCAGAGGGTGTTAAATTTATGTTAAATTGTGGTATAGGTGTCTCAATTAGCACCCATGGTTACGATGCCAAGTTCACTAATCTATATAACGGTCGAATATTGTACAACGTTTTATGTTATCCTGAATCTTTTTTCATAGACGAAAATCTTGTTGCATTTTTGGAAAGCAACTGTGTTTTCATAGCAACGGATAACAAGTGTTATTAATAATATCCGATAGTTTTTTTTGAGGATTTAGGTCAGTATAACTAATTTTATTATTTTCTTTCTAATGTTTCGGTTTATTACATCATCATCAGAGAACTACAATTAATATATTTTAAAAACATAGTTATAGTTATTTTATATTACTTTATTTACTAATAATTAATAGTGTAAGTAAATTGAAAACCGTTTTTGCCCTTAAAAATGGATATTCCGCGTGAAATCTTAAAAGAAGCTGAGGAAGCCAGAGAAATCTCGTCAGCGATATGAAAAAGAACTTACTGCTTTTAACGAATGGCGTGTAAGGAAAGGAGTACGCGATATATATGTATTTTGTAGTGTTTTCTGTTTATGAAATAAAGGTAACTGTCTAAATTCTCGTCTCTTAAATGAAAGCTGTGCTTTTCTATACAACGGTATTACGGATTGATTGTAATTGTTGAAATCATAGAAATATCGATAAAAATCAAAATATATCGGTAAAAATTTTTACCGGTCGAGCCTGTTATGAACACTTGCCAATAAAGGGTGATTATTGTTAAACAATATTGACAGATCAGAATAACAAAAATAATGTTAACATGCCAAATCATAAAATAAAATTTTTAGTACTTCAAACTAGAATTAAAAACGATAGACGTATTCGGCATGACGGGGAAAAAATAAAAATCTAGATAAATCTGTTTCCAGGACAGGAAAAAAAACAAAATCACAACAAATCACACCAGTATCGCCATGATAATTCACCATCCCTTTTTAGGACCAATTTAACCATAAATCCCCAAATTGCGTGAGTAAAAAAATACAAGCTTGGTGAAAGGTCTATTTATTTCTACAATCGGTCGAAAAGTAGTTCTAATCCCATGAAAAGAAAAAAATCCCAAAAAAACTGAATCATTCACAAGAAAGTTATCGGCGGCATTCCAAAAGTACTGCTCAAGGCAATTAAGAATTTAGACAACCAGTAATACTACCCATTGTAATTAATGGTAACCTAGATTAATTTATACGACTACGCGGAAGCCTGATATTCCCTAGTAAATCTCTACGTTCAGCTCAATTTATATGGCCATGAAAATAACTGTAACAATGGGAAAACTAATTAAAACAACTACTCCTTTGTCGCTAATACTAAGAAAGATTGAATTACATTATAGAATTCATAGTATTTTAACCCAAAAAGAAGAAAGCATTGAATACTACAGGTAATACAATATTCCTAAGTTAACGTGCGGTTGGGCACATTTGGTGACAACGGACACATACCCTCAATTTTAAGTTTACTAGTATTAATTTCTGCTTCAGAAAAAATTTTAGCCCCTTGGCAGGGGATCGAGCCTGGATCTCAGATTGAGATGCAAATATTCTTACTGCTGGACTCCGGTCCAGAGTCATTTTATTAATCATTTATTTCTTAACTGAATAATCAGACCAAGCCCCAGGTAGTTTTTTGGTTTCAATTCAGTTCGAAAAGTATGAAAGTGTTTTGTTAGAATGTCAAAACCTTATGAAAAATGTATTCACTCAGGTGAGCATTTTCAGAAGTAATTTTTATATTTAACATTAATTTCCACAGGTTGTACAACAACCCTCTTTCACGTGTTGGGTGTAAAGCTTTCTGTGTAACATGAAACATAATAGACAGCCCAAGTCGCCACTTGTAATCTTTGTACTACGTTGTGATACTTAGATCCCGGATTAACGCACTTTCCGTAAAGGTAAATACACCGACGCAGCAGTATTTACCTTTGGGAAAGCGTCAGGAAAAGCCACAAAGTGCAAAACCATCCGAGAACCGAAAGCAGAAAAGTCCCTAGATACCTGATTAATGCACTTTCCTTAAAGGTAAATACATCGCGCTAGCACTGTATTTACCTTTGGGAAAGCATCAGGAAAAGCCACAAAGTGCAAAACCATCCTAGAAGCGACAGCAGAAAAGTCTACCTTTGCGAATGGATGTCTCCGTTCCATTCACAATTCCACACGATCAGCATCATGTGTCGTGCATAAGAGCTTTGTAGTACAATCTGTGGGATCCAACAATTGTGGATGGGCTTCTCGGCTTTATTCAGAATGAGTCATTAATTTTGGGCAGCATCGTGACTGCGTGGTATAAGGTGGCGCAGTCTATGTATATATAGAATAACTATAAACCATGTTACGAGGGTTATACAAAAATTGCTGAATATTTATATAAATAGAGCAAAAAGGTCAGATTTTTTTCCAGATAGCACCCTCTTAAGATTTTTTTGAAATATAATTTTGTTTTCTGTGAGGTTAACATTTAAATTAGTATTTTTAAGCAGGTGGAAATTGGAAACATGGAAACCGTGAAGACATGACAATTAAGTTTTGTGGTATATTCCATAGCTATTTGACGAAAAACTTCTATATGTATAAGAAATCATTTTGAGACAACGGACACAAGACCTAATAACCAAATATGCTTGGATCAATTTCTGCCTCCGAAAAAAATCCCGACCCACGGCTGGGGATTGAACGCGGCAGAAGTTATTAATCGGCCTGAAATAGCATCCGTGTCTTGAGGAATAGTTGATAGACGTAATCTGCATGACGGGAAAAAATCCAGATAAATCTGTTTCCGGGACAGGAAAAAAACAAAATCACAACAAATCACACCAATATCTTCAAGATAATTCACTCTCCCTTTTTAGGATCAATTTCATTATAAATCCCTAAACTGGGTGAGTAAAAAAATACAAGCTCGGTAAAAGGTCTATTTATTTCTACAATCGGTTGAAAAGTAGTAGTTCTAATCCCGTGAAAGAAAGAAAGTCATCGGCAGCATTCCAGTAGGTACTGTTCAAGGCAATTGAGAAATCAAACAACCAGTAATACTTCCCTTTATAATTAATGGTGACCCATATTAATTTATACCAGACTACGCGGAAGCATGCTATTCCCTAGTAAATCTCTACGTCAAGTTCTTTTATATGGCCATGAAAATAACTGTAACAATGGGAAAACTAATTAAAACAACTACTCCTTTGTCGCTAATACGAAGAAAGATTGAATTACATGATAGAATTCATAATGTTTCAGACCAAAACGAAAAAAACATTAAATACTATAGCTAATACAAACCTATGTAACCCTAAAGTAACATTGTGCGGAGGGGCACATTTGGTGATAACGGACACATACCCCCAATTTTAAGTTTACAGATATTAATTTCTGCTTCCGAAAAAATTCCAGCCCTTAGCAGGGGATCGAACCCGGATATCAGATTGAGATGCAAGTATTAAATCAATTATTTATTAACTATTAATCAGAAAATAACAATACATACATAGCCCCAGGTAGTTTTTTTGGTTTCAATTGAGTTCGAAAAGTGTGAAAGTATTTTGCTGGAATGTCAAAGTCCTATGAAAAATATATTTGATATGTCAGACGGAGTCAAACATAATGGAAATCGCTATATATTTCGAGATAGATTGGTTTTCGTGCA
This sequence comes from Rhamnusium bicolor, assembly GCA_029963845.1. Classification (NCBI taxonomy): domain Eukaryota; kingdom Metazoa; phylum Arthropoda; class Insecta; order Coleoptera; family Cerambycidae; genus Rhamnusium; species Rhamnusium bicolor. The sequence continues at coordinate 30,106 of JANEYF010004345.1, read as the reverse complement.
AAAAAACCTACTGCAGATCCACTCTGGTGCGTCATATTCAGAAGTAATTTTTATATTTAACATTAATTTCCACAGGTTGTACAACAACCCTCTGTCACTGTTGGGAGCATAAATGCTTTCTCGTGTGAACATGAAACATAATAGACAGCCCAAGCCCTCACGTAATCTTTGTACTACGTTGTGATACCTAGATCCCGGATTAACGCACTTTCCGTAAAGGTAAATACACCATGCACAACAGTATTTTTACCTTTGGGAAAGCGTCAGGAAAAGCCACAAAGTGCACAACCATCCGAGAACCGAAAGCAGAAAAGTCCCTAGATCCCTGATTAATGCACTTTCCTTAAAGGTAAATACATCGCCCAGCACTGTATTTACCTTTGGGAAAGCGTCAGGAAAAGCCACAAAGTGCAAAACCATCCTAGAAGCGAAAGCAGAAAAGTCTACCTTTGCGAATGGATGTCTCCGTTCCATTCACGCCACACGATCAGCATCATGTGTCGCGCATAAGAGCTTTGTAGTACAATCTGTGGGATCCAACAATTGTGGATGGGCTTGTCGGCTTTATTCAGAATGAGTCATTAACTTTGGGCAGCATCGTGACTGCGTGGTATAAGGTGGCGCAGTCTATGTGTATATAGAATAACTATAAACCATGTTACGAGGGTTATACGAAAATTGCTGAATATTTATATAAATAGAGCAAAAAGGTCAGATTTTTTCCAGATAGCACCCTCTTAAGATTTTTTGAAATATAATTTTGTTTTCTGTGAGGTTAACATTTAAATTAGTATTTTTAAGCAGGTGGAAATTGGAAACATAGAAACCTTGAAGACATGACAATTAAGTTTTGTGGTATATTCCATAGCTATTTGACGAAAAACTTCTATATAAGAAATCATTTTGAGACAACGGACACAAGACCTAATAACCAAATATGCTTGGATCAGTTTCTGCTTCTGAAAAAAATCCTGGCCTGAAATAGCATCCGTGTCTTGAGGAACAGTTGATACACGTATTCTGCATGACGGGAAAAAATAAAAATCCAGATAAATCTGTTTTCGGGGCAGGATCTTCCACTCCCTCTTTTTAGGACCAATTTCATTATAAATCTCCAAACTGGGTGAGTAAAAAAATACAAGCTCGGTGAAAGGTCTATTTATTTCAACAATCGGTTGAAAAGTAGTAATTCTAATCCAATGAAAGAAAGAAAGTCACCGGCACCATAGATACTGCTCAAGGCAATTGAGAAATCACACAACCAGTAATACTTTCCTTTCTAATTAATGGTGACCCATATTAATTTATACCAGACTACGCGGAAGCATGCTATTCCCTAGTAAATCTCTACGTTATGTGCAAGTTATATGGCGGTGAAAACGACTGTAGCAATTGAAAAACTAATTAAAACAACCACTCGTTTCTGGTTAATACTAAGAAAGATTGAATTACATGATAGAATTCATAATATTTCAGACCAAAAAGAAAAAAAGATTAAATACTATTATAGGTAATACAAATCTATGTTACCCTAAAGTAACGTTGTGCGGAGGGGCACATTTGGTGATAACGGACACATACCCCCAATTTTAAGTTTACAGATATTTAATTCGGCTTCCGAAAAAATTCCAGCTCCTTGGCAAGGGATCTCAGATTGAGATGCAAATATCCTTACTGCTGGACTCCGGTCTGGAGTCATTTTATTAAATCAATTATTTCTTAATTGATTAATCAGACAACAACAACATATACAAAAAGCCCCAGGTGGTTTTTTTTGGTCTCAATTGAGTTCGAAAAGTATGAAAGTGTTTTGCTAGAATGTCAAAGTCCTATGAAAAATATATTTGATATGTCAGACATAATGGAAATCGCTCTATATATTTCGAGATGGATCTGGTTCCTACAAGAAACCTATTATAGATCCACTCTGCTGAGTCATTTTTAGAAATAATTTTTATATTTAACATTAATTTCCACAGGTTGTACAACAACCCCCGTTTCTTATGCTGCGAGCGCATAAATGCTTTCTCGTGTGAACATGAAACATAATAGACAGCCCAAGCCGCCACGTAATCTTTGTACTACGTTGTGATCCTAGATCCCGGATTAAAGCACTTTCCTTAAAGGTAAATACACCAGACGACAGTATTTACCTTTGGGAATCGTCAGGAAAAGCCACAAAGTGCAAAACCATCCGAGAACCGAAAGCAGAAAAGTCCCTAGATCCCGGATTAACGAACTTTCCTTAAAGGTAAATACATCGCGCTACACTGTATTTACCTTTGGGAAAGCGTCAGGAAATGCCACAAAATGCAAAACCATCCTAGAACCAAATGCAGAAAAGTCTACCTTTGCGAATGGCTGTCTCCGTTCCATTCACGCCACACGATCAGCATCATGTGTCGCGCAGCTTTTTGTAGTACAATCTGTGGGATCCAACAATTGTGGATGGGCTTCTCGGCTTTATTCAGAATGGGTCATTAATTTTGGACAGCATCGTGACTGCGTGGTATAAGGTGGCGCAGTCTATGTGTGTATAGAATAACTATAAACCATGTTACGAGGGTGAGGGTTATACAAAAACTGCTAAATATTTATATAAATACAGCAAATAAATCAGATTTTTTCCAGACTTTCTTAAGATTTTTTTTAAATATAATCTTGTTTTCTGTGAGGTTAACATTTAAATTAGTATATTTAAGCAGGTGGAAATTAGAAACATAGAAACCTTGAAGACATGACAATTAAAATTTGTGGTATATTCCTTAGCTATGTGACAAAAAACTTCCATATAAGAAATCACTTGGAGACAATGGACACAGACCTAACAACCAAATTTTTTTTCGATCAATTTCTGCTTCCGAAAAAAATCCCGGCTCCATGGCCGGGGATCGAACGCAGAAGAATTTATTAATCGGCCTGGAATAGCATCCGTGTCTTGAGAAATAGTTGATAGACGTAATCTGCATGACGGGAAAAAAAATAAAAATCCAGATAAATCTGTTTTCGGGGCAGGAAAAAAAAACAAAATCACAACAGATCGCACCAATATCTTCCAGATAATTCACTCTCTCTTTTTAGGACCAATTTCATTATAAATCCCCAAACTGGGTGAGTAAAAAAATACAAGCTCGGTGGTCTTTTTATTTCAACAATCGGTTGAAAAGTAGTAATTCTAATCCCATGAAAGAAAGAAAGTCACCGGCAGCATTCCAGTAGGTACTGCTCAAGGCAATTGAGAAATCACACAACCAGTAATACTAATTAATGGTGACCCATATTAATTTATACCAGACTACGCGGAAGCATGCTATTCCCTAGTAAATCTCTACGTTATGTTCAAGTTATATGGCTGTGAAAACGACTGTAGCAATTGAAAAACTAATTAAAACAACCACTCGTTTCTGGCTAATACTAAGAAAGATTGAATTACATGATAGAATTCATAATATTTCAGACCAAAAAAGAAAAAAAGATTAAATACTATTATAGGTAATACAAATCTATGTTACCCTAAAGTAACGTTGTGCGGAGGGGCATATTTGGTGATAACGGACACATATCCCCAATTTTAAGTTTACAGGTATTTAATTTCTGCTTCCGAAAAAATTCCAGCCCCTTGGCAGGGGATCGAACCCAGATCTCAGATTGAGATGCAAATATGCTTACTGCTGGACTCCGGTCTGGAGTCATTTTATTAAATCAATTATTTCTTAATTGATTAATCAGACAACAACAACATATACAAAGCCCCAGGTGGTTTTTTTTGGTTTCAATTGAGTTCGAAAAGTATGAAAGTGTTTTGCTAGAATGTCAAAAGTGTTATGAAAAATATATTTGATATGTCAGACATAATGGAAATCGCTATATATTTCGAGATGGATCTGGTTTTCCTACAAGAAACCTACTATAGATCACTCTGCTGAGTCATTTTTAGAAATAATTTTTATATTTAACATTAATTTCCACAGGTTGTACAACAACCCTCTTTCTTATGCTGCGAGCATAAATGCTTTCTCGTGTGAATATGAAACATAATAGACAGCCCAAGCCGCCACGTAATCTTTGTACTACGTTGTGATCCTAGATCCCGGATTAAAGCACTTTCCTTAAAGGTAAATACACCGGATGACAGTATTTACCTTTGGGAAAGCGTCAGGATAAGCCACAAAGTGCAAAACCATCCGAGAACCGAAAGCAGAAAAGTCACTAGATCCCGGATTAACGCACTTTCCTTAAAGGTAAAATACATCGCGCTACTACACTGTATTTACCTTCGAGGAAAGCGTCAGGAAAAAGCCACAAAGTGCAAAACCATCCTAGAACCGAAAGCAGAAAAGTCTACCTTTGCGAATGGATGTCTCTGTTCCATTCACACCACACGATCAGCATCATGTGTCGCGCATAAGAGCTTTGAAGTAAAATCTGTGGGATCCAACAATTGTGGATGAGCTTCTCGGCTTTATTCAGAAGCAGTCATTAATTTTGGGCAGCATCGTGACTGCGTGATATAACGTGGCGCAGTCTATGTGTGTATAGAATAACTATAAACCATGTTACGAGGATGAGGGTTATACAAAAACTGCTGAATATTTATATAATTACAGCAAATAAATCAGATTTTTTTCCAGATAGCACACTCTTAAGAATTTTTGAAATATAATTTTGTTTTCTGTGAGGTTACATTAGTATTTTTAAGTAGGTGGAAATTGGAAACGTTGAAGACATGTCGTAATTAAGTTTTATGGTGTTTTCTTTAGCTATTAGACGAAAATCTTCTGTATAAGGAATTATTTAGAGACAACGAACACAGATCTAACAACCATATTTGCTTGGATCAATTTGAACTTTCGAAAAAATCCCGGCTGCTTGGCCAGAGATCAAACGGGGATTTCCAGGATGAGATGCAAGTATCCTTAACGCCGAACCACGAAGTTATATTATTATAATAATAACATTTCTTAACTGACTAATCGTGCAACAAAGCATTCACCAAAGCAAATTTAGTTTTTTTAATTCAATACTGAAGTATGGACCATTTTTGCTTTAAAACTCATCGATTTATCGAAAGCCCTAAGATATTTGAAATATATCTGTTTGAAACAAACATGTTTTAATTTATATGAGTACCTACTGTGATATAATTAGTCAAAGGTAACAAACATATTTAGCTGGGTAAGGATTTAATTATAGTATGATATTATTAATTATTAATTTTATTAAAAGTAAAACTACAAATCTTACGTAGGTCACATTAATATTACCCTCTTTATATAATAATATCACATCAACCCTGTGCAAGGGTTCTAAATTGTGCCACCATATAGTGCAGCGCTCTTAAAATCAATACTATATACACATAACGAACAGCTATGGAATCAGTACAAAGACTATAGAAACTCTCTAACTAAGTTATTACAAAAGTCAAAAAAGGATTATTACACAAAAAAACTAAATGAGGCAAACAAAAATACAAAGAAGGTCTGGCAAATAATAAAAAATTCAGTGTCAGAAAATAATGATAATAGTAATTACCAAATATATGATCAATGCGGGCAATGACAATTGCGTTCCAAGAGTAAAAACCATGAACAATAAATTTCCTCCCTGGTATACGCCTGAAATTAAACGAGATATAAAGGCAAAAGAAAGAAATAGAAAGTCATATAAAAAAAATGAAATTAGAACAATGTAAAATCGATTATAATAATTTGAGATCCAAAATAAAAAAAGATATCAAAATAGCATACAAAAATTATATCACAAATGTTGAAAACAATATAAAACAAGATGTTAAGGAATTTTTGGAATTTTGTTAAAACAAAAAATAATAGCAGAACTGGAATACCAAAAGAAATGGTTCTAAATAATGAGGTTCTAACAGGGGGGAGGTCTATTGCTCAAGGCTTCGCTAATAATTTTAAGTCTGTCTTTAATCAACCCACAAAAATAAATTCTACAAGTGACAATAACATAATTGATGGTAGTGAACTAGAATTATTAAATATTTTGGAGATTTCTGAGGATGATGTCATTAAGGCAATAGATAAATTGAAACCAAAGAAAGCAATGGGACGTGATAGTATACCTAGTTACGTAATCAAGGGTTGCAAGGAAGCATTTGTTAAGCCATTAGTAATAATATTTAATTTAGCTCTTAAAAATAAAAAATTTCCGGATAAATTGAAAATAGCACGAATTACTCCTGTTTATAAAAGCGGAGATCGAAAGAAAATTATAAATTACCGGCCCATTGCCATATTATCAAACGTGTCAAAGATATTCGAGACAATTATATATAAATATCTTTATGAACATACTAAAAATAAAATATCAAATTTTCAATATGGGTTCCAAAAAAGAAGGTCAGTGAATGGAAATCTAGTGGATTTTGTGAATTCTGCGACAGATGCTTTAGCAAATAATAGTCAAATTGATGTGATATATACTGACTTTGCGAAAGCATTTGACAAAGTCGATCATTGCATATTGCTAACTAAGCTTAAGAATTTCTCAATCTCTAGTGAGCTGATATCATTTATGTCTACTTATCTTATAAATCGGCAGCAATATGTAATGGTAAATAATTTTGAGTCGGATTACTACACATCAGATTCGGGAGTTCCGCAGGGTTCAAATCTAGGCCCGCTGTTGTTTTTATTTTTTTATAAATGATATTGTAGATACCATAAAATTCTCATCAGTTAGCCTTTTCGCTGATGATATGAAAATATTTAAAATAATAGGAAATTATCAAGACTGTTTGCAATTACAAGATGACATCAAGGAAATATCTAACTGGTCTGTTGAAAATAAATTACCATTTAATATCGATAAATGTAAGGTAATGACTATCACACTACGTAAAGATATCATTGATTATAAATATGAAATTCAAAACAAAAATTTGGAAAGAGTTCATGCAAAGACTGATCTGGGTGTAATATTCGACTCAAAACTGACATTTAATGATCATATAGTAAATATTGCAAATAAGTCTTATAAAAATTTAGGGTTTATTCTGCGTAACTGCAGATCATTTAGGTGTGAGAAAACTATTTTAATGTTATATTTCTCCTTTGTAAGATCCAAACTGGATTACTGTTCAATGGTTTGGAATCCCTTTTATACCAAATATATACAAATATTAGAAAATGTACAGAAAAAGTTTATAAAACACATTAATTTTATATTACAGAGGAGGTATACTAGTAACTCTACCTATTTAGACCATCTGTCTAAGTATAATATAATGACACTAAATAACAGAAGAACTTACTTTGACATTACTTATTTGTATAAACTCCTACATAATCTTTCATATGATGTAACAACCTTAAATAAAATAATAATCAATGTTCCAGACGAAAGAACACGTTATCACAGAACGTTCTCATACATTATACCAACGAGAAACTACGAATTGAAGTCACCCCCTGTGAGAATTGCTAAAAGCTATAATTCACTACAGCGAGATCTAAAAATATTCGGCGATACATTCGGGATGTTTACCAAAAAATTGAGAAATAGGTTACTGAATATTCAGAACGAAATAGAGTTTTTGTAAATATTTGACAGTGCACCTCAACTACATCATTTTCTAATATAACTATCTTTACGCATATCTCTGAATACTTACATTAGATTAATTAAAGTTATATTTAAGTTTAGTTTAGTTTCAGTTAGGTTAGGTTAGGTTAGGTTAGGTTAGTTTAAATTAACTATATGCAGTCTGTAATTGGCTTGTGAAAGCTGTAGACTTGTGACATAAATAAATAAATAAATAAATAAATAAATAAATAATAGAGTTGAAACAAATGCAAAACTAGTCTCTGAAATTTTTATCAAATACTTTTCTAATGTTGGTGAAAATTTAGCTAACAGCATAAAAACAAGCTCGCTAACAGAAACAGCAAATATTTCATCCAAAATCTTAAATATTGAAAACTCTATATTTCTAAGACCGGTGACCACAAACGAAGTATCAAATATAATTGATAATTTGAAAATCAATTCATCTCCCGGAATAGATCAAATAACTACAAAAACACTTAAAAGAATAAAATGTAACATCCTCAGTATCCTAGTACATTTGATTAACTTATCATTACAAAATGGACAATTTCCAGATTTATTAAAACAAGCTATTATCACCCCTATATTTAAAGGTGGTGATAAACTCCATACAAACAACTATAGGCCAATATCAGTAGTAAGTAACATAGCCAAAATATATGAAAAATGTATGGTCTCTCAACTACAAAGCCACTCATTGTTTCACAATATAATATCACCAAAGTAATTCGGATTCCGACAAAACTGTTCCACGGAAAACGCATTATTTCACTTTACAAACAAAATACATGAACGTCTTAATAAAAATGAGAAAACTATTGCCATATTTTTAGATCTGGCTAAAGCCTTCGATAGTATATCACACAAACTATTATTGGAGAAAATGGAAAAATATGGAATTAGAGGAGTAGCATTAGACTGGTTAAAAAGCTATTTATCAAATCGAAAGGCAATAGTAAAAATTGATAAAACACTGAGTAGCCCAGAAAAAGTGAAATATGGTGTTCCACAAGAAACAGTTTTAGGTCCGCAATTATTTCTTTTCTATATAAATAATATGCTACAGCTAGATATAAATGGAGATATCGTCTCATATGCTGATGATACTGCTCTAACATTCCACGGTACAGATTGGTCTGAAGTCAGCAAAAAAAGTGAAAGGGGACTATATAAAATTAAGTGCTGGATGGACAATAATTTATTAAGTCTTAATCATTCAAAAACAAAGTTCATTACTTTTAGCAATAGTTCTAGACAACAGCCGAAAATTGCTAATTTAAAATTCCATGCAAAATGTGACTTAATCAACTGTACGTGCGAAAATATAATTGAGAACACTACAAACATTAAATATCTGGGTCTTATAATAAATGAAACAATGAGATGGAATAGTCATACCGAATATATCAATACGAAACTAAGAAAACATGTCCATATCTTCTATAAACTTTGTAACATTCTTCCAATTAATATCCTAAAAATGACGTATAAATCGTTAGTAGAATCTATACTTACATACGGCATCATAATATGGGGTGGAACATATAACAGCCAACTGAAAAATCTAAAGATTACCCAAAAATGGATACTTAAAGTAATGCTCTGTAAAAATCAAAGATATCCTACATAACAACTTTTCCTACACAGTAACGTATTCAATGTAAATGGATTATATATCCTTAACGTAGCAAAATTCATCTGCAGAAATAGGGAACTAAGAGTACCAACAAACCATATATACAATACGAGGCAAAATGAAAGCAACGCTCTTACTATTCCTCGACCAAATTCTAATTTATTCAAAAAAATCTATTGGCTTCACGGGTCCAAAGATCTATAATATTATTCCTGAGTACTTAAAGACAATAAATAATTACAAACTATTTTGTAAAAAAATATCAATATTTATTATGCATAATTTACATTTATTCGAACAAATATTCTTATAATTATTATAATATTTATTCATTAGTTATTAATCCTTGTATAGAATTAAGATTATATTAGAACGATTATGTAGAATTAACTTTACATACAATTATTATTAGTCTCTTACTTGTTAATTATTAATACTTATAATGAATTAATGTCACATATAACTATATAAACTATTAAGGCACAAAACGATTTCCTTGTGAAATCAGATGCATTTATTATGTTTAAACTAACTGAATGTAAAAATAATATTGTTAATTTGGATTAAAAATAAAGTTATTATTATTATTATTATAATGATTTTAAGAACATTAAACAGTTGGCAAGCAACTCAACATACACGTCACAATTTGCTTATAAATCTAAATAGCAATGAATAAATACAAAATACTAGAAAATCAATATTAGAACTGTTACCAGTGTTGCAATTAGTTTCAAGATAAAATTACATAAAAAAATTACATTTTGGTTTTAGTAATGTTTTATTTATATTTTATACCTTCTAGTCATCTACAATCTATTATGGTATATTGTATTGTTGTAATTTTGTACTTACCTTCGTTTATTTGTCTATACAGGGTGTCTCACCAGGAACTGCATCGATCGATATAGGGAAAAGTATGTAAGAGAAACTTTTGAAAATTTAGGGAATTACTAATGTCACTGTGGCCAATCCAACAAAAATAATAGGGAACTTGCCTATAATTTTAAAAATAAAAATAATACTAAAAAACATAGCGTAACGTTGTAATAAAACGTGTACTTCACAAAAAAAATAAGTTTTCTAATTCCACGCGATCAGTATAAAGGATCTAAACAGCGATAAAATTGAAGTGGCCCGAAACGAGCTACTATTGACTGTGACGTCACACCATACCATATTCGGTAGTCGTCGCGCCGGGAAGCAATACAATTAGATGTTTACCGGTGTTATAAGACTGTGGTTGATTTGTTAGTGACTGTTCTGATATAAATATGTAATTGTGTTTTATAGTACCGCTTATTGTAGTTGTACAGATATTTTAAAATGACTGATCAAGGTTTTTCAAAGGGCCAATCTGATAATTTGCCTAAAGTGGATATGTTTATGGTGGCATCTTTTATACAAAATAGTGAAAGTTTTTCCCTTGGAGAGGTCCGCGGCGTCAAGGCAGAGAAGTATGTATTTTTTTTAGCTTTTATTAATAATTTATAAACATAAAATAGTTATGACTTGATCACGGAATAAAAAGAAATAACTACAAAATGCTTAGTCGCAACTAAGCATTTTTAGCAGACTTAGTCTTATGTTTGAAAGAATTTAGGGTAATTCTTTACAACAGCCACTTCTATATTTTTCGTGTTTTTTTTTGTACACACGCGTAAAGTGTCTCTATAGAAGACATTTGCTGCAAAGGAAATGTTGCGCAAATGTATAATTACCTATCGTAGGTATTTTCGTACTATATTTTGGGGCAAGGGAAATAAGTGATTGTGTCGTGTTATCATTCACATAATAGATAAATGTAAGATTTGAATAGAATAAATTAAAGGACAAGGGAAAGGTATTTGCAATATACTATATATACTAGAGGTAAACATTTTATTCTTCGCAGACAGTAGTGTTATTGAACTTTTATTATATAATTGTTGCACATTCTGTAGGATACTCTTCGCAGTTTTTTGAAAAGAATCTTGTGTTTGTCTTATAAACTTCATTCTTACAATACCTAATCTGTTGACTACATATTTAATTTTCTCTCCCGATGGTGCCGACTGTATTGGCGAAACGCGTGGCAGTATATTTTATAGTATAAACTAAGATTCATTCTTACAATACGTAATATATTAATCACATATTTAATTTTCAATTTTTTTTCATCTCCCGATGATGCCGACTGCGTAGGCGAAATTTGTGGTAGTATATTTTACAGCATTTTGGTGTCTTTAGAAAATTACTTCAATTTTAGTAGCACATTGAAAATTGCAACCCTCTGTAGATTCATATTTTTAAATAAAATGTCCTATAACTTTTTTATTTACTATTTGATTTTTTTTCAAAAACAATGGATTTCTTTCTCTAGCTAACACTAACTTATAGCCCAAATTTCAATTCGAACGGACTTTTTTTTCTTTAGTTATTGTGCTTACAAGAAACGTGACGGACAGACAGACGGACGGACAGATGAACAGACGGACATTTTGAAAGTTGTTCAGAATTCGATGACGAACGAAATTATTTTTTCTCTGCGAGCGATATTAACGATTTTAGAAATGTCCCGATCAAATGCAATATACTCTTCGTAATCGTATTTGCGAAGAGTATAATAATAAATAGCTGTTTACTTCCGCACCAGGAAATTACCTTTACTTAGTACCACTAAATTACATTCTATCTACTAATCTTATTTTCTAACATTGTATACACATTCTTTCTTTAATCCTACTCTAATTAAAATTCAATAATTCGGAATTCGGAATATTTTATTGCCCGCCTGCGAAAAACTAGTAGATAGACATATAGTATTTAATAATGTAGTTACATTAAAATGATCCTCACACACATGTAGTGACCTACTGCTCTGTGAAATGTCTTTTTTCATTTCTTCTACACGCTTTTAGCCATTTTGATCGACGAATCTTATCTTCTGGCAACATTATAAATATTTTATCTGGCACTTTTACTGTAGTATTCTTACACAACGGTACAATGCAATATTTAAAATAAGGAGTTTTTGTTTCCATTTTAAGTACCTATACACTTAAAATTTATGGCGATGCTGGTATTTTTACGGCTGAAATCAAGCAGTCGAGTGCTGGGATCTCCGTCGTGGTATGGTGTGATGTCACGACTACTCCCGCGCTTTTGAACCTGTTTGAAACGGTTCGCTCGCGCGCGAAACTTTAATAATTTATAACAAATTTATTATTGGGAATTAAGGCGTCATATTTTGCATATCTTATTTTTTTAGTATTGTAGAACATTTTTATGAAGTAAAAAAAAATGTGCAAGCATGTGATACTTCCGGTTATTTATTTATTTATTTAAATACAAAATCTAACAGGCAGGAGCCCAATTACAGGATTAGGTACATTGAAATTATGTATAGATAAATACACAATAAACAATTTTGAGTGTTACAAAAAATTTCTTAATTAAATATATAATATATACGAATAAAACATATAGAATTGTATATACACATATAAATATACATTTGTACATATACAACACATACATATACAGGTAAATAAAGAATACAGTAGATTGGAAAACATCAAGGTGCAAAACAGAGTTTTTAATTACACTTTCATTGCAGAAAAATATATCAACACAATCTTCGATTTTAGCATAGTTGACATACGTTTGGTGTATTGGGGAGGCCAAGAGAATATTAGTTCTTGGTACTGAAAGTCGATACCAACTTGCTTATTTTAAATGGAACACCCTGCATATTTTAGATTTTTCGAAAAGGTCATAAAATTCGAAAATATGTAGCATACCTTATTGTTCTGGGTCGTAGACCATGCAGCCAGTCGCTATAAGAAGTAACTAAACCTAAATTCGAAAGATGAGAACTATTGTGAAGAGAAACGATAGGGATAGAACGGGACACACACTTATCGTCCTGGGGTCGATCAGGACATTGTTATAATTCTGACAATACAGGGAAGACTTCTGAAAGAAGAACTAACATAAAATTAACGTACAGTTTAATTTTAGTTTCTTTAAAAAAATTAACAATACATTCATTTATATTCCACGATCCAGTTGACAATAGATGTAATAAATTAAAGGTGCATAAACATTATAATTATGAATAATATTGTTACGCCACTGGACTGTGTAGACTGGTTAGATGAGACTGGAATTGACGCTAACGGCCGGGAATATTCTGGACTCCTCTAGATCGTGTGAATGGATGTATAAATAAGACACACGGTGTGCCGAGTCTTAATCTTAAGTCGAACGTGAACGAGTAAAGAAGAAATAAGAAAGAGACTTATAAGTGTTCAGTTGTGATTATAGTTAAGACATTAATTAATCTATTATTAATTGTTAATTAGTAAATAAAGTAGTGAGTAAGTGTTACCTGGACTTTCAATCAACGAATCTACGAGTGTAGGTGTTTGTGGGGATAGCAAACACGTAACAATATTTTTAACAAGCTTAGTTGAGGCATCTTTTTATTTGACACAGCCAAAGAATACGTGATTAAGATCTCCTAAGATGTTACAGTGCTGACAATTATCTGAAATAAAGACTAAAATTTTAAATAAATGGGTAGGGACGGTAGGGTAGCAGCAAAGATATAATCTTTGGTAGCAGGCATGACCAAATTTTAAACGTACCAATGTTGTAATATATTTTCTCGGGTAAGGGAAATCATCGTGTCAAAAGTTGTTCTGGATGTCAGAATGAATTAAGGCGTACCTGGTGGGGTTTGTGAAACAGAATTATTTCCATAGCCGTTCCGGAGATATTTGACGTACCTATTTAGTAATAAATTTGACGGGTGCAACGGTTTGCAAAAAGTTTTATAACTTTTCGTGCAGGAGATTTACTTCTTGGCACGTAGAAAGAATATACGCTCTACAATTGAAATAAATTCAATAATAGTATCCCAAAATTGCTATTTCTATGCTCTCGTTATCAACAATGAGCTTTCTAAAAATATAGAGTTTCTAAAATTATCCAATATGAATTTTACAATGTTTGGTGACGCTTTCTGTTTTTGAGGATTGCCAAAAAGCGAAGGAGGATCTCCCACATTAAGAAAGTTATAAAGGTTCTTGCAAACCGTTGTATCCGTCAAATTTTTTATAAAACGTCAAATATCTCCGAAACGAAAGTTATGCTATATTTTTGACACAGAATTTTATGCTCTTTTCGAAAAATTAGGAAGGTAGTTGGTATTGACTTCCGGTATAACCGGAAATACCAAATGCTTGTAATTATTTTTGTTGAATTAGCCATACTGACTAGTAATTTTCTAAATTTTGAAAATGTCCTCTTACATACTTTTCCCTATGTAAATCGATGCATGTCCCAATGAGACCCTTTATTTGGCATATAGATTTAGTATAACTCGGGCGCCGGGGGCAAAGTTCCTGGAATCCTTTTTCGAGTTTCTCTCTGTTTATTTTGTTTATTGTATTTAAATCTACGTAATGTAAATTTCATTTGTATTGTTTGAAGCCAACCAAATAAACAATTTTTTTTTATTTTCTCCACGCCGGACAGTCATCGCAAAGCCCCGATTTACATGGAAGTCACTCCGACAAATTAATTACAGCCACTTTCCATATCCCGCATGGTTAGTGACTGTAGATTCCAGAATCATATGTCCTCAGCAGGCGAAATAAATCTAGATTAATCGCCTTCTGCATTTGGCAATGTTTTTCCTTAAATTGTAATTGAATTCTTTTTCGCTAAACTTCTTCATTTAAGAGCCATCTACATGGCACTTAAAACAGTGGTGTTTTAAAAAAATCATATCTGCCATATCAGTTACTATAGAACTTTCAAATATATATCTAAAGACAGTAGTTGGGATTGATCGCGCATAGACGCGAATACTCTCTCACTATGAGTCTAGCGTTATAGACTTGATTAACGCATCCTTCCAGTCGGGTATTTTTCCATTTCTATTACAAATAGCACCTATAATCCCCATATTAAAAAAAAAGATATACTTATTAAGAGGGCTAATCGAACCAGTGTTTGTAAGGTAATTTTTCAAAATTTATTTCTTCCATACGGTTTGGTCAAATTACACCAAATTTGGAGGATCAGTAGTTGAAAGTGTACTAGAGGGTACATGTATATCTATTTTAATTAATTTTCACTTTATGTAGGGAAAATTTATACTGTAAATATAAGTGAAATTTGGACGTGATTAGCTCCTGAATTATGATATCAATCGGTAAAATTCGAGGTAAAATTCATACATGTCGTTTAGAATGAATCTTCATAATTATGCTCAGCAAGTTTCAAACTTTTATTCCGTACTATTTGGTTAAAAAGAAGTTTCTAGATAAGTATCTTTGTCACTACAAATGGAGCAAGGAAGTGTTACCTCTATCGGGAATCGTACCTCAATGAAGTCGGTGAATAAAACGTCCAGTGAAGGTATGGTCAAGAGCAAAATTATTCAACGGCGCATGTATAAAAACTTTCTAGAGAGTGACACAGCTATCCGAAGCTTTTTCCTGACTAGGCCCCTTAAGTGTTATTTAAAAAGTAATGGAAAAAATAGCGTTTCATCAAATAATGGCATTTTAAACTATTAACTGATCAGTACACTTTCAGAAAAAAATCGTTCCACGGACATAGCTACAATTCAGTTTTTGCAATTTCTTTATATGAAATGGACAATGGAAAGTTGATCATAATATTATTCTTTGATTTATCAAGAGTCTTTGATTCACTAAACCTGATTTTTGTTAATAAAACATTGTTTAAGTTGGGAATTCGAGGAATCTTTCTTGACTGGATTATGTAAAATTATGACTGTGACAGATCGTTTCATGTTAAAATCAGTGACATGATTTCAAATGATTATGATTTGAGTCTTGACGTTCCTCAGCGTTCGAGGCTAGTACCATTGATTTGTTTACTAGATGTAAACGAATTACCATTATTTATGTCAGAGAGGAATATTACTATGTTTGTTGATGATGACTCATTTGGGATCTCTGCACCGAACCATGCGGAGCTCCTTGATAAAACTATTGCCTTGAATGTTGAAAAAAACTGTGTGCGTTTACTTTTCACAGAGAAAATCACAACCGGATAATATTTTGCTAAATTTTAATGATAATGTCATACCTTTTAGCCAAAGCATAATATTTGTAGGTGTTTCAATAGACTCAAAATTAGACTGGGATATTCAGATTGAGGAAGTTTGTAAGACATTTAACAAATCGTATTACTACATCCGTAAACTCGAGGATTTATTATACTGCGTTACAAAATGTGTTATTGTATGGGATATTTTCATGCTTCTTATACTGTTGTCATTTGCGGACAAGCCGGTAATTACAACGGGTTTTTGTTTGACAAAAACGTTTTATAAGATTGGTTTTTAATCTTAATTTTACAGCCTCTTGTAAAAACTCTTTTAGAAATCACATGTTAACAGTGCCTTCTGCTTATTTTCGGGAACCGTTAACCTATTCAAAACCAACGCCTGTTATCACAACTAAAATACTCACCATGATGACCTACTGGTCTTGCTGATTCACAATACGACTTTTTCCGAAAAATTGCCCATTATTCTGGTATTAGCTTTTTTAATAAACTGCTACAGGCGATTAAAAACATCGACAACTTTAAAGTCAAATCATCTAAAATTTTTAATTGAAAAATGCATTTATTCATTCAATGAATACTTTTTTGTCTTATATTTTATTGTTATGTTTTATACTGCTTTTTATACGACTTTTGTACTATTTTAACTTTAATTCTTATTATGACATATATTATTGTTTCACCATGACGTTCACAGCTGTTTTATAACAGCTTAAATGATTAAATTAAATAAACAGGTAAATATAATGTATTTGAAATACTATTTTTGAAATCAACCAATGGAAATCGGTACATATTTCAAGATGAATTTGTCGTAATATTAACGTTAACAGTTTTATATACTAGTTCGTTGACTAGTAAATAAACTAAAATGTTATGTAGTTGATTGATTCGACCTTTACTTGATGAAAATGCATTTTACAAATAAACACAAAATAAACTTATGTTTGATTTTCACAATTTAATTAACTTAGGACAATTGTTTCGCCACATAGTGGCTTCATCAGATGGTGAGTACAAGACTAAATTCTTTATTACAAAGTGAGGGTATATATATCAACTAACTAATCTAGGGTAATAAAATGGAACGGTAATAAAATAAGGTACAAAATAATTTAGAAAATATTTAAAGGTGGTGAACAGTTTAAATCTAGCTGGTCATTTAAAATAATATTACTATGTTTTAATTTATTGATTTCTAATGTCTCTAATAGTGACAATTTTAATCCTTTATTTTCTGTGTGTAAAATATCAAAATTATTATTAAAAGAATGCTTGTCCTCTAGCAAATGGTTGGCATACGTCGAATCTAATTTATTGTTATTAAAACTGCGTTTATGTTCGGACAATCTTTTTTCCAATATTTCTTCCCGTTTGTCCGATGTATACTTTAGGGCATGTACCACATGTAATCTTATAGACTCCACTTTTTTGTTCTTTTTTTAGTTTTATCTTTTTTGTTCTTAATAAATTTTCCTAGAGTGTTATTAGTTTTAAATGCTATTTTAATATTATGTTTTTTCTTAAGTTCAACTGATATTTTTTTCTGTAGGTTGGCCTATATAAGTAAGGGTTTTATATCTTAAATCACTTAATTTACTGATTTCTGCTTTTGGATAAACTGACTCTATTGCTATATTATAATTTTTCTTTTTAAGTAAATTGTTAACCAAAGTTTCTTTAAAACCATTATTCACTGCTATTTGTTTAATAAAATTTAATTCGTTGTTGTAATTATCTTCAGTTAAAGGAAATTTTGTTAATATGTTTATCATACTAATATAGGCAGCGTGTTTATGTTTTACAGGATGTGTTGAACTATTATGTATCGTAATATCTATGTACGAAGATTTATGGTAAATATTAAATTCATATGAATTATTAATTTTTGTGATAGTTAAATCTAAAAAATTAATCGAATTGTCTTTTTCATATTCTATAGTAAATTTTATATTAGGGTGTAAATTATTAATAAATTCTAAAAAAAGTATTTAACTGTCTTGTTGTACCTGTAAAACATGCGATAATATCTACATATCTATACCAGTATAAAAAACTTTTACTTAATTTGTTTTTATGTATTTGTTTCTCAATATGATCCATAAAAATTTCTGCTAAAATAGGACTTAATGGGTTTCCCATTATGAAGCCCTCTTTTGATGTGAATATGTTATGTGCATTTCTGTAAACTCAGAACAACTAGTATCTTATTAATAATAATGAACTACATTAGGTATATAATTCATCGGTTTTTACGACTCACTGAGTTTCTTATTATTTAAAATATTCAAGTACTTTCAGTTGCTCCAAACCCTCTCAAATTAATTGAATCACTCTCAAGCCTTTGAAGTACTTCAGGCAATAATAAAATATCTGATGTGGCCAGCATATAACTTTATTATACCAGTATATATCATCCTGATCTAAAAAAATCATTGTTTAATTCTTCACTGACCTCAATTAAAATTTAAAAACGTACCTTGAAATATTTCACAAATTTTTTTTAATAATTAAATATCACCGTCCTTCGATACTGTCAATAATAATTTCTGTCATTCTATGAGGTCAAATTCGTACAAAATTTCAGTTTACATCAGCTTTATTTAAGTACTTGGAAAATATATTTTATTCGCTTGATATAGTAGACAAGATTTATAATCTTTCATCAAGAATATATTTTTTTTGTAAAGTCAAATACAGCTGGCCAATTTTGCTCATCACCGAATTTTTCATTACCTTTGGCCTTTAGAACAAGTGTACCAAATTTGAAAGCTTTATCTCAAAAACTGTGGTTGCTATCGCGATACTACAAATATGCAGACAGATTTTTTTTTCATAAAGTTATGTTTTTTCATTATAATTCGTCGAGATTCGTCCAGAAATGCAATAAAAGTTTTTACCTTTGTTTCCCGATATTGTACATTTTTTTCAGCTTTCATTCATTAATGTCTCTCTCTTCTGGTGGTACCACATTCACCACATTTAATATGTCACCTAAAATGTTGTTGACAATCTTAACTGCCAAATTTGGGAAGTCTCCGATTAGTATTTTTTGAGTTATCGCGGATACACACACACACACATCCACACAGTAAACACACACACACACCGACAGACATCATTCGGAAAATAGTCAGAATTGTAATAAATCTTTATATTATAAATGTATAATTTATTTTATAGAAACAATGCTATATATATTCCTACCACGGGGTAGATTCCACGTATTCACACTTGTGTTTTTTTTATAATGATTGATTTTAACAGACATGTAAAAATTTATAGATAACAGAATTTATCACTAACAATACTAGAAAAATAGACATAAACTCACCCCAAATATCCCTCGTTGTTAGCCTCGTTGTTATAATAAATTATTACCTATTAATTAAGGTGTCGATTTACAATGATTGTAAATTTGTACATAAATCGACACCTTAATTAATAGGTAATAATTTATTATCTAATTTGTTTATTTTATCACGAGTATTTTTTATCAAACAATTAAACTTTAATTTTATTATTAATTTAATAGAATTTTTTCTTATATTATAATTTTTTTAGTTACATATATTTTAATTTAATTTTGATAACCAGAGAAAGAATTTTATTTCAAGATTTCTGCAAAATACAAACAACGGCTCAAATGGCTCCTCCTGCAGGTATCCTGTCGCAGCAACACTTTTCTGTCCCAGATGTATAGGTATCTAAATAACTAGATTAATCATTCCTGCCCTATGCCATCTTATTAGTTATTAATTCATAATATGATGTACACGTGGCTATTATCCAAGTTTAGTTTAATCAGCACCAATTTTATTAATATTATCTAATATGCTCGATAATCTATTCTTTATAAATATTCAATAAATTTGTATCTCAAATATTTTTTTTATATACACATTAGGCCGTTGATAGGCTGCGACTCCCGTATATCCACTGTGCCTTGCTCCACCAACGTATATACATTAAAAAAAATATATATCCGTTTTACCTTTGCGCTGTTATGACCAGTGGCGTAGCAACGGGTAATTACAGACTGGATTCAGGAGGGTTCAAAACGTATAAATCAATTAAAATCTCGAGGTTGAAAAAAAATCACGATTACTATACTTCCTTATATTAGGTATAAAAATGTAAAAAGAGCTTGGTAATTGTAAATTGATATTGTCAATTATTATTACTTTTTAAGTACTCTCATAAATTAAAGTAATTGTCGCTTGAAATTGAAAATCTTTGATGAGTATCTCAAACTCTTTAGGCGAGTGTTTTGCCTAGATACCTTGTTGAGTCATTGTCAAAGGTAAATTTTCTAATTTCTATGTTTAACATTAGTTTCCACGGGTTGTAAAACTAAACCCTCTTTCGCGCGTCAGGATCAGCATAATGCGCTCTCGTTGCTGGGAATCCGTCAACGTAAAACGTAGTAGACTGATAATACTGCGTTTTGAATCACCCAGGTAGAAGTATCCTAGCTAGATCATCTACCTTTTCTGAAAACGGTCAAAAGCTAAATAAAATACAAGTTCGAACTGTCACCATGTATTTATTTGCTTTAGGTACAATTACCGTCAAGAAAACCACAAAGGTCAGACAATCCGAAGGATGTCTTCCTTTCCCTTCGGATTAATCTGCTATTGTATATGGATGACCGTTCACGTTTAACGAGACGCATCACACTTGAACAACATATAACACGCCCAAGAGCGTTTATAACACAATCAGTGGGGTCCAGTCATTGTGGACGAACTTTCGGGTTTTATATAGATATAGTCCTTAACTTTAGGGAGCATCATGACTGCGTTGTATAACGTGGCGCTGCCTATGTGTTTATAGAATACTAAACCATTTTCTAAAGAACAGCAGACCTATTTTCTCTTGAATTTTCTTTCTGATTTTAGTCATTAAATTAATATTTAAACTAGAAGTTAGTTATTTTGTGAGGAAATGTTCTTCAAGTTCTAGGCAAAAATCTTACAACTTACACACATATTTATCCTACCCCCTGTATGGATATAGTTGCCTGATTCTTAATATGTCAGTCAAGGCAATGTAAAAAAAAACAAAAGCATTAATGGAAAATCATAATTCTGCTAATACTAAAAAGGATTGAAATACATGATAGAATGCATATCGTTTTAAATCTATAAGAAAAAGGACATGAAAACATTAAGTAATATTTCTTAACTGACTAACGTACGTCCCATAAGTTTTGGCACAAATATCAGAGGCCTTTAAATGGGTAATAATAAGAAAATGGCAGATTGCTATGGAAACAGAAATTTGTTTGGCACCTTGACTTTACTTTGACATCTCAATTTTTAAAGTCATTAATAGCGATATGGCTTACAAATTAGAAATTCGGAAAAGTATCTATAATTTAGTTAGACGAGTCCCGAAAGCCCAAATAATATGCATTTTTTGAAAATCAAAATATATATCGTAGAACCATTTATCGGACAATAATTGCTGATTATGAGCAAGGTATTCCATGTATGAACCTTCCAGAAAGTGGAAGACTTAGAATTTTTACCACAGCAAAACCTGAAAAATTGTAAGAAGGGCGACAACATTACATTAGTAAGAAAACTGTCGCGCCAATATCGAACATCTATCGAGGGAAAAGTTTTAGGTAGATAATAAAAAATCAAACACAAATACTTCCAATACATTTTATCATAGAAACTATTAAAAAGCTATTCAGTCTAGGAGCAGGAATTGGATTGATTTCAATAATATAAGAGTGTTCTTAGTATTAGGAGCAAAAAATAATGAGGCTGGTTCACGAACATATTATTTATAAAAATATTTAAATTACATAACTCAATATATGAATATTTTTCATACTTATTTCGACATTTTAAATTGAAAGACAATATTTAGATTAATTATTGTAACTTCGGTAATCACAGTGACATTCGTGACATCCAACCTAACCTATATAAGCCCATTCTTTTCATACACTTTAAAAAATTGACATATTATTGCTTCGTATTACTATTAAGTTTACAAATTATTCTGTGAATAGTATTATAATAAATTAATCTAGATCTTGTCTTTCATTCTAAAATGTCAAAATAAATATAACAAATGTTCATTTTTTGAATTATGTAATTTAAATATTTTTATAAATATGTTCGTGAACATATTTCCTTGAGGAGTTCAGGAAAAATGAAATACTCTCAAAGTGTTCAAGAGTATTTACAATGCTTTGGGTACTAATAAAAAAGGTTTGGTAAATGATAATCGATATTGTCAATGCTTGATAATATAAAATAGCTACTATAAATTAAAGTAATTGCCTCTTAAAGGTGAAAACCACTTTGATGAATGCTTTAGTGCTTGTGCCTCAAGCTTTTAAACACAAGAATAGTAAACCTCTATTCTTGTCCTTTAGATGAGTGTTTTTCCCAGTTCTGCCTAGTCCCTTGTTGAATGGTTTTTCAAATTCTATGTTTAACATTAGTTTCACGGGTTATAAAAGTAAATCCTGTTTGGCGCGTCAGGGACATAATGCTTTCTTGTTTTCGGATGAAACGTCAACGTAAAACGGAATAGACTACTGTGGCCGCTTTCTACTTCACTTTGAATCGTCCTGATAGAAGCGTCCCAGATTAGCACCTTTCCTGAATACAGCCAAAGTTAAATACCTAAGTGCATAAAGTATGGACAATGTATTCTCAGACTTTGCAGTACTTCAAGCAATAATAGAAAAGAGCTTGGTAATTATTGTGAATTGATATTGTAAACTATTATTTTTTAAGTGCTTGGTAATTTAAAGTACTTTTAAATAATTGGCGCTTGAAATTTAAAAGTACTTGATAAGTGTTTAGTGTTTGTGCCTCAAGCTCTTTAGACGAGTGAATGCCTTGGTCAAGCTCTACTTAGTACCTTGTTGAGCGTCATTGTCAAAGCAAATGTTCCAATATATGTTTATCATTAGTTTCCACAGGCTGTAAATCCAAACCCTCTCTGGCGCTGCAGAACAGAGCCATAATTCTCTCGTTTATGGAGAAAACGCCAACGTAAAACATAAATGTAGTAAACTGCCTATTTTCTACTGTGTTTTGAATCATCCTTGAAGGTAAAAGTATCCCCGATTACCCAACCACTTTTTCTGAAGAGAACCAAAGCCAAAGCTAAATACATCAAGTTTGGACAACCATAATCATGTATTTACTTTGGGTTGGGTTAATGTCAAGAAATCCACAAGGGTCAGACGAGCAGCCGAAAGTATGCTTTCTCCTTCGGATAAGTCTGCTATTGTGGTTGACCGTTCACTTCAAACATGAGCGTTGCACGTGAACGCAGTAAACGAACATCATGCAACAAACACGCCCAAGAGCGTTTATAATACAACCAGTGCAGTGGAGTCCATTAATTGTGGGGTGTGGACAGACTTTACGGTTTTGTACAGATTTAGTCGTTAACTTTAGGCTGCATCGTGACTGCATTGTATAACGTGGCGCGGTCTATGTGTGTATAGAATAACTAAACCGTTTTCGAAATAACACCGGTTAGTGGCCTATGTCCTCTTGAGATTTTTTCTAATTTAGTCATTAAATTAATATTTAAATTAAAATTTGTTAGCAGGTGAACAACATGTCATAGAAAACCAAATATCTAAAAACGTCTTAATGGAAAATCATAAAAAACAAATAGCCACCCCTTCTGCTAATATTGCTATAGAAACTAGTGCACTATACGCCTATTCTGCACGGGTCTAAGAAATTGTGATTCAGATACAAATTAAATCGAAGATATTATGAAAGTAGCAGTAGTAGTAATGGTAGTAGTAGAAGATAGCAATACGACTTAAGTAAAATACAAACACAGCCGACAAACGTTTTTTGAATTTAAAGGAATTAAACTTAGCCGTAGAAAAAGTATGATGTATAACCCGTACCGAATACCCATTTCATACTCGTAAAGAATTGAGTACCATTGTGTGCTTGTTATACAATTTGCTATATTGCTTCAAAGTTTTTTATCATTTTGGTTTTACCTCCAGAGATAAGAGTTTTTGTAATTTAAAAAGATATTTAGATATACATTACCACCAGGTTAAAATGTCTCAATAAGTTAGTTTATGCAACAGGATATGAAGAGATAATAGCATACAATTAGCTCATGTGCGTATCTTTACTTACACATTGATATAAATCTTGTATATGTATAAGTTTCTGAAAATAGTTACGTAACAGGATCGGAAGTGATGAGTTGGCTGGAAGTCGGTGAGCCCAGTAAAGACACTTTTTGAGTGTGTTTCATACAATACTTTTTTCTGACCCATTCTTGCTACTCACAAAAACTTTTTAACTTGAAATCTGTTGCAAATAAAATTATAAAATTCAACTGACAGATATCAGACGCTGTTGTTTAGAGTGCTTAAATAGGATAGCCAAATCCAACCAAAAGTGACATAAGGGTTTAGTAAAGACTTCACCGATCCCACATGTCACTTTACCGGATTGCGTATAGCCAGTTCCTACCATTGTAGAGCTCGCCAATATGCTGGCTTGTGGTATAAATTGACGAGTTAAACTACATTAGAGAAACGGACAAATCATACCAGGTTACGAGGTTTCTCGTCGTATCGTGGTAGATTTCGACAAACATTTAATACCGTGATTCAACGCACAAACTCAAGATTGCCTTACAATAACCATTCAAATTTAAGTCATTCTTAATTTTCCATTCTTCAAAATGACCTTTAAAATGTCATTATTCCGTTCCATTTCCCTTGCCCATCATTTCATTTTCGATCACTGGCCTTGAACTGTGGTTCATAACATTCAAAATTACAGAAAAAGGACATTTTAGAGCAAGGAAAATTAGTTACATCACAAGGTGTATATCATTTAATTGAATTACGACTCAGGATATATGGTGAAATATTTTTGTTACAATATCAACGCGTAAACAACGATATAGCTTGCTCAGAATCTTAAATGATATAATTGGTTTTCTAATTTCAACTACGTTTAGCTACCAATTCATGTCACAATATAGCGTTAAGTGTTGTATCGTGGTATGGTTTGTTCTTCACTCTAGACGTTTTCATATGTCAGTGTATATCACGATACAACGCGACATTTTATCATTATGCGTTGTATAATTGTAGTGCCTGGCTACCGGGTTAGACTAAAAAATTTGTATTTACCAAAGACGGTTAACTTTCTAGACGTTTGCGAAAAAATACATTACAAGGTTAAAAAATTAAAATTATGCACATGCTACTTACTCGGGCCGCGGTCAAAGCAGAGAGAAATTATATAAATTTTATTTTTAAAATTAGTTTCCGTGGACTGTAAAATTAAACCTTCTTCGCGTATAAGCAGCAAAGTGTTTTCTCGTAGTGATAAGCAGCGCCTTGAATCATCTACTAGCAGTACGTAAGATTAGAAGCTGGTGGGAATCCGCATGACCTGGAATTATCCCGGCAAAATCTGGATCTCCCAAATTCCTCCAAAACAACCAAGATGAGCCAGCTTCACACACAAGTCACATAAATCTCCCACACAGATTTAATTTACACATGTAAAATCATATTCACACGCACCAAACAAGATAGCACAAAGCAGAAGCCGAACCTTACTACTCAAGAGACTTTAGAATACCGTCCGAGGGGCCCAGCCCAAAGTTGGACAAACTGACATCGTGACTGCGTTGTATAAAGGCGCAATCTATCCGTATGGAAGAAGTAGTCAAAAGCGTGTTACGGACATTATACGAATACTACTCGCTAGTGAAACAAAACTTTTCCCAAGTAATACATCCATCTATGTATTTTCTCAGGGGATTTAAAAAAAATCGGCCGCGGCTATGTGCACTTCGACACTACATTGGCTTCTATCATAATATCCTATTTTATCATTATATCCAATTTGAAATGAAGGAAATAAATAAATTTCATTATAAATTTCAATTTATATCTACTTTTGAGATACTGAGTTTTTGACTGCGTGCAAAATTAACTTTAGCTCCATTTTTCTCGGTAACAGTTAACCTTTCTGATACAAATCCTCATTTTGAACAATTTTCATTTAAAATATTTTTTTGATTGATGAATATTTGTTTAGACCTTCTCATGAGTGCCCTCTGTGGTGCACCGATTTTACTAATATTCAATTGTTACTCAGGATGTTATACGTAATGGAAATGAAAGAGAAATGAAGAGTTTTTTTTAGAACAATTAGAAATAAGCAAAGCTCTTCAAAATAACAAAAACATAAGGAATCTATATATTTTCCTCCCGTTTCTGAAAAAGAAAAGTATGCAAATAATGAACTTTAGGATTTGCTTTCTGAATAAAAATCAAAATATTGAAAAAATCCGAATTTTATTGCTATCAGTATAAAGTACAAACTTAGCAGTTAGGTATAAAATATGATGTCAGCCAAATGCCCTCCACGGCTCTGCTGACATGATACCATTCTTATAGCGAAGTTTTTAATAACGCTTTCGCATAAATGCTGCTCTATTTCAGCAATTGCACCTCTAATGTTCTCTTTTAGCTCTGGAATCGTAGCAGATTTGTTGACATAAACCCTTTTCTTCAAATAGCCCCACAGAAAAAAGTCTAATGGGGTTAGATCGCAAAAGCTCAGTGGCCAATCGATGTCACCCCTCTGAGAGATAACACGACCAGGATATTTGGTTTGAAGTAAAGTGACTGTTTCACGTG
This sequence comes from Rhamnusium bicolor, assembly GCA_029963845.1. NCBI lineage: Eukaryota > Metazoa > Arthropoda > Insecta > Coleoptera > Cerambycidae > Rhamnusium > Rhamnusium bicolor. The sequence continues at coordinate 3,116 of JANEYF010004345.1, read as the reverse complement.
CTGTGTGACATGTGGCTCCATCCTGTTGGAACCACATGTCAATCAAGTTCAAATCGTTGGTTTCATTGAAAAAAAAAACCGTTTAGCATCTCCCGATATCGTACACCATTGACAGTAACAGCGTTGCCACCTTCGTCCTCAAAAAAGTATGGGCCAATGATTCCTCCAGTCCATTGTGCACACCAGACAGTGCATTTTTGTGGATGCATTGGTTTTTCTTTAATAACATGGGGATTTTCACTACCCCAGATGCGACAATTTTGGCGATTCTTAAAGCCATTTAAATGAAAATGGGCTTCATCGGACAATATGATTTTTTTACAAAAATCATCATCAACTTCTGTGTTCTCTAAACCCAGTTCACAAATGTACGGCGTTTCTGATGGTCCGTTTCTTTAAGTTCTTGTGTCAGTTGAATTTTATACGCTTTTAAATGCAGATCTTTTGTCAAAATTCGTTGAGTAGTACCGTATGAAAGAGTCAATTGCTGCGAACGGCGACGAATTGACGTGGTTCGATCTTCACGCACACTGTCACTTACGCGAGCAATATTTTCATCTGAACGACCTCTGCGTTGATACCGGACCCTTGGTTTGAAACGTGGTATGCGTATCAACGCATACCACGTTTCAAACTTTTGCACTAGATCACGAATTGCACGCTCACTTGGCACATTATTTCGTCCAAAAAGTGTTCGAAGTTTTCTTAATGTAATCGTAACTGATCGCCTGTTTTCATAATAAATTTGTACGATATTTATTCGTTGCTGCACAGTATACGGCGCCATCATGAATTTGCCATGTGTTTCGATACCAACTGTACAAATGCAAACTCCCAACGTTCACACAACGAAAATGGCGCGTAATTCAAATCCTAAAGTTCAATTTGGATCACCCTATGCTTTACAAATTGTTTAAAAAATAACCGTGACACAATTTTTTTCAAATTATTCATTCCCAAAGAGAAGCAAAAAACCCCAACTTGAAAAAGTGTTACGTTGAATAAATTCGTAACAAAACCAGAGCGCGCAATGAGAACATCTGTGATGAAGAAACATTTAGGTGAGGTCAGTTTAGATGATGGGCGCGGCGTGAAAAAACAAAATGCCAAAATATCCTAACTTGCATAATTTTCTTCAACATGAGCCTCATTTATACAAGTATACACACCATTTTGATGATAAAATTATGATACATCCAATAGCACTTTAATTTTTCATTTTTTAAAAGTGACCGGTTTCGTGACTCTCTTGACCGGTCACGATGATCCGGTCAGTCACGGAAACATCGTGAGCGGTCAACTACACATCACTAATTTTTAGGTGTTTCAATAGACTCAAAACTAGATTGGGACATTCAAATTGAGAGGGTTTGTAAGAAATTTAACAAATCGTATTACTTCATCCGGAAACTCAAGAATTCATTCTACTGCGCACAGTGGGGTATTGATACCAATTACATGGTCAAAATTATTTTGCTGAATTTTTTACAATTCTTTGAATTGATTAGTATTTTAGCTTGGTTAAATACTTAATATTTGCAATTTAAAGGAAAAATTATACACATGAAAGTTCTTAATCGAATTTATTTACTTAAAAGGAGTTTCATAAAACATAAATAATTATAAGTCTGTAACACTCAGTCATTGTAATTAATTTCTTCCCGTGAGAACTACTCAGGGTCTACTGAATAATCCAGAGATAAAAACATGTCTAAAGCTTCCTTGAAGTTTTAGGCGTGAACTCATAGAGAATTTGTTTAAAACATCCATGTTACATGCTTCCCGACCACATTTTCTGTAGAAGTTTAATCTATAACGCCTAAAATACTTATTTCGGGCCTCTGAAACTCCTTTTGACAGTTGGCTGATAGGAAGAAGTGCTTCTGAAATAAATTTGCTTCCATAGGTTAGTATACGCCGTCTGAAAAGAGAGTAGGAAAAATGTATGTTTTACTTTTATTATTGCCAACAAATTTTTAAAAAATTATAAAATCTGAATTTCCGAACAATGTTTTTGTGACATTTAATTGTTAACATAATAAACTAAAAACCAAACTGAATATGGGGGTTGGAAGACTTTGGAAGAATAACCAAATCCATTAAAAATTGAAATTTTGTTTTAAAAGTCATAATGAAAAAAATCATAAAATTTAAATTGAAAAATAGTGGCTTATATTAGTCGTTATTATATTGTTACGCCACTGGACTGTGTAGACTGGTTAGATGAGATGGAATTGTACGCTAACGGCCGGGAATATTCTGGACTGCTCTAGATCGTGTGGATGGATGTATAAATAAGACACACGGTGTTCCGAGTCTCAATCTTAAGTCGAACGTGAATGAGTAAAGTAGAAATAGAAAGAGACTTATAAGTGTTCAGTTGTGATTATAGTTAAAACATTAATTAATCTATTGTTATTAATTGTTAATTAGTAAATAAAGTAGTGAGTAAGTGTTACCTGGACTTTTAATCAACGAATCTACGAATAGAGGTGTTTGTGTGGATAGCAAACACGTAACAATATTCTAACATTAGAAAATATTTTATTTAATACATACCCGTAGATGTTGAGGCCGTAATTCCAAATCCGTTCAAAAAGTATAGTCGAAGAAAACTTAAAATAAAATATGCAATTTAATATCAATCAATTTCACCAACGCACAACACCATAATGCAAAAGCTTAAAAACAACCAATGAGCCGTTACTACGTGCATCTCAATTTAAGGTATAAGTGATAGAGATCATTCGAGCGAATACCTAAGACTTCCTAAAAACGATTAAGCATGGAAAATTTTTAAATTTGCAAAACAAATTTATGGCAAGGTTTTAGGTCCCAATACGCCACTGTGCTGCGTTACAAAATATATATTATTGTATGGAATATTTTCATGTTTCTTATACTGTTGTCATTGGCAGACAAGCTGGTAATTAAAACGGGGTTTTGTTTGACAAAAACGTTTTATAAGATTGATTTTCAATCTTAATGTTAAAGCCTCATGTAAAAACTCTTTTAGAAATCACAAAATTATAACAGTGCCTTCGATTTCTTTTTTCAAGTACCGTTAACCTATCCGAAACCAGCATCAGTTATCATAACTACAATACTCGCCATGA
>JANEYF010004344.1:0-60615 GCA_029963845.1 Rhamnusium bicolor | reverse complement strand
CTCATTTTCTGTAATTATTGTAGTTCCGTGTCTGATGATGTGAAGTGCTTGTTCACGAAACCGGTCACACCAATAAAGGAATTTTATGAGAATTTTTTTGTTTGTCATCACAAAAGTAATCATTACTGAATATAAAATTTCTATGTGCATAGATGTTACAAAGCAGCTAATATAACAATATGGCAATTTACTAAAGTTGTATATAATTTGAAACATTGTGTACAGAAATAATATTTAAGTTATATTCACTAATTCACAAATAAAAGTACAAAAGCAACCGGTTACCTGAATTATTACGTAACCGTAAACGTTGTACTAAAAACTGTATATTCTAATTAGATACTGGTATCCTTATAAAGTGGTAGAGAATTAATACTACGACATGTGTTGTTATATTACATAGAGACATATCCTCCTGGAGATGAAAAGCGTAAATTTAATCAACTTTGTTGGTTTCGACATGTACAAAAGTTCAAGGACGACTGATGGTATCCTTCGTGTTATGTAACCATATGCCAAAATAAGTTCGCATATACTAATAATAACCACCTGAAGTTCAGAATGTTTCTGCGGTTCACGTAAGAACGCTGAAAAATATTTATTTACGATCTGAAAACTGAAAAGGAAACTTGGAAGACTTATGAGAACGAGGTCCTTAAGTTTATATCGACATATCTCCTTGTCGGTTATCATGGGAGATAGATCGATTAATTTTAGCCCTGTGGCAGGACTTTCCACCAGACAACTAACAGTATCAGTTAAACACAATGATTTTTTTAGATCAGGATGATATATACTGGTATAGGAAAATTATGTGCTGGCCACATCAGATATTTTTGTAATAAAATAATGTTTTATGAAATACAACTGGTGTTTTCTGACATACAATTGAGGTTTTCTGAATTTCCATTGATATCTTACAATTGACACTTTCTGGAATACAATTGACTAATCTGAATTATTACTTATACTTTTTAAAATTAAATGATCTTTTGTGAAATACAACTGGAAAAAGTGTAGTTTTACAAATGGCTATTACCGTACTGTTTGTTTTTTCCATTCTTTACATTGACTGCCTATCAAATTTTTATTTATTAAATGGCATGGGTAATTCCAAAATTTAATTATAATTGTAAAAATTCAATAATTAATACAGAATTAAGAAAATTGTTAAAGCGGTAATGCTTATATAAATAAATTTATGTAGGTAGGAATCACTATAAATAAAACCAACATCTAAATGATAAATACACAACAACATTGCGTTAGCAATTTGAGTTTGACCTCTGGCCCCGACTAAATAGTGTCAACTTTTGTGGTCAATTGATCGACCCTCGTGGTTTACAAACATAAACAGACGCACCCGTCACATACAGACATTTTATTGTTAATTGTGTTAATTAATTTATATGTATTGATATTTTCTACTTTAACAAAATAATTAGCGATTCTGAGATTCGCAATTAAACGATAATTATCCAGGAATGCATAAATGACAGAGAATTAACATTGCTAATGTCACACTATGAAATCAATTTATATGTACGAGATATTACACATGCTGTTAAGTCGAGTAATATGAAAGCAATGGCGGAGAATCGAAGTGGATTACAGTATTATTAATTTGAGAATGAAGGACTTGGGATTTTCGTTATAATTTTCAACCAGAGTGGGAACGTGCTTTTTACTTTCTTATACCTAATATAATCGTGATTATTTCGAGATTTTGATTGATATATACATTTTGAACCCTCCTGAATCCATTCTGACTATTTTCCGAATGATGTCTGTCGGTGCGTGTGTGTGGATGTGTGTGTGGATATGTGTGTGATGTGTGTGTGGATGTGTGTGTAGATGTGTATGTGTGTGTGTGTATGTATGTATCAGCGGTCACTCAAAAAATACTAATGGGAGACTTCCCAAATTTGGCAGTTAAGATTTTCAACAACATTTTAGGTGACACATTAAATTTGGTGAATGTGGTACCATCAAAAGAGACATAATGAATCAAAGTAGATAAAGGTACAATTTTGGAAAAAAAAATTAAAATTTTTTATTGCATTTCTGGACGAATCTCGACGAATTATAATAAAAAACATAACTTTATGGAAAAAAAATCTGTCGGCATGTCTGTAGTATCGCTATAGCAGCCACAGTTTTTGAGATAAAGCTTTCAAATTTGGTACACATGTTCTAAAGGCCAAAGAACATGATAATTTTTTTCCAATTTTTAAATCAGGCGATATGACCAGTGTAAGAGAGAAATTTCTCTTCTGTGCAATTTTGCAAAGGTGCTGGAAATTATTTTATACAATCGAATATATTTGTCCATAAAGAACTTATTATCGCCATGTCAGCACGGATTCATGTCTAACAGATCTACTGTTACGATCCTAGTGTCATTCAGTCAAACCATGTCTAAAGTCATAGACGAACAGGGTCAAGTAGATATTTTGTATATGGACTTTACCAAAGCACTCGACCGCATTGATCATCAGCTACTGCTAAAAAAGCTGGAAAAGTTAATTTGACTCAAACCTACCAAACTTTTTTCGTTCATACCTAACAGAGATAAAGCAATTTGTATTTTACAAGGACATAAATCATCGATATACTTGGCACCATCTGGAGTACCACAAGGCTCTAATCTCGGGCCTTTATTATGTTTGTTATTTATAGATGATCTGTGTATTGAACTACAATGCGATTCCCTGATATTTGCAGATGATTTAAAAATGTTCAAGAGCATAAGTTCCGTAAATGATTGTATAGTTCTTCAAAATAACCTCGACGCAGTCAATAGTTGGTGTATTCTTAACAAAGTTGGCATCAATGCCACCAAATGTAATGTAGTAACTTACACAAAAAAGATAAATCATATTATCTACAACAACAGAATCAATGACACTGTCCTAGAACGCACAAATACAATCAAAGACTTAGGCTCATATTTCGATCCTGAACTCAGCTTTGCCGAACATACGAACGTTAAGTCTAAAGAAGCAATCAAAATGCTACGCTTTATCGTAAAAAATTGTATATCATTTACTAATTCAACATGTCTAAAATTATTATATTACTCTTACCTAAGATCAAAGATCGAGTATGGAAGCATAATCTGGAACCCTTATTACCTTATCCACAAAAATATCTGGAACAAGTTCAAAGAAAATTTCTAAAATTTTTATCTATTAGACCTACAGGTAATTATTCCGAGAGAGGGGTAGACAATAAGTATCTACTGACTAGAGTTAATTTTGAGAGTCTGGAATTTCTGACGAATCTGATCCATGCTAATTTTCCTTCATAAACTACTACATAATAGAATTGATTGTCCTCAAGTTCTTTCACAAATTAAACTGCTGATTCCTAGAGCGGATTCTCGACAAAATGTCACATTTTACAATATTCGAGCCAACAGCAACGTGATATTAAAATCACTTATGTATGTGTTATAATTTTAACAAAATAAGTCAATACTGTGATATAAACACTTGTACACAAAAAGAGCTATTGAAAGATGCTTGACAAGATTTTGAAATATAATCTTAATCTTTAGAATCAAAATCTTCTTTTTTACCTCTGCTTTCTTATTTTATTTATTTACCTTCCTCAAAATGCTCAAATATTACCTTACACGAATTAATTATTGTCTTATATTATTTACCTGTCTTAATTATTATTATTGTTATTTCCTTCCTTCTCATCTATCTGAACTACTTTAATGTCTAGTGAGATTAATGTTCACTATACGATTTACTATATTATATATCATGTAGGTACTTTTACTTTTACTATACCTACTCATCCTCAAATTTTGTATTTTTTTTATTATAGCAGCATTTTGAATTTAAGCTTATTACCTTAGTTGATAAGTTTATAGTTTAATATAAGTATAAGATTTGAGTATAATATTTTACGCATATTTTGTACTGAAACTTTGTCCTGTAAGTTGGGTTACCCGTTGGGTAAATAAAGCATATTATTATTATTATGAATTCGGCGATGAGCAAAATTGGCCAGCTGAAAGGCGGTCCACGGGACCCACTTTTTTGTATTTGCCTTTACAAAAAAATCTTGATGGGAGATTATAAATCATATCTACTATATCAAGCCAATAAATACATTATCCAAACACTTAAATAAAGCTGATGTAAACTGAAATTTTTTACACATTTGATCTCATAAAATGCGGTTAGGATAAATTTAGCAATTTGACATTTGAAATGTCTAGTTTGGTTAAAAAATATCAATGTCAATAAGAAGAAATTATTAAAATATATGACATGAATTATTATTATTGACAGTATCATTGGACGCTGAAAATTAATTATTTAAAAATATTTAATGAAACATTTCAAGGTACGCTATTAAAATTTAATTCAGGTAAGTGAAGAATGAAAAAGAATGATTTCTTTAGATCAGGTTGAAATATACTGGTATAAGAATGTTATGTGCTGGCCACATCAGATATTTTTGCTTTTAAATGTTATGAATTATATTAATTTCAATTTCTTCTAGTATACAGCTAAGATGAGGTCGATATTTTAACAGATTCTATAATACAGTGCAAAACCTCTATAATCCGGACACACGTTAATTCGGCTATCCAGTAATCCGGACTCTACAATCTTTGAGTTATAATTCGGATGACTTTCGATAATCCAGGACGTGACGTAAACAAAGCAGGTATAGACCTGCTGCGTAACTAACGGGGTAATGTATAGTATGTGTCATAATTCAATTCAGTGTGTATTATGCCACTGCCGCCTTTCGTGTGCACGTAGTTATATGGTAGTGTTTTTTTGTTGTTTTCTCAGTACATAAATATACATACATATAAGTATTTTCATTATTTTATTAGTATGTCGAAAAGAACATAACACTTTAAATTTAGAAGAAGAAAGTTAAAATCTTAAAATTAATACAATCTGGTGAAAGTTTTGCTAACATAGCCTCAAAGTATGGTGTTGGAAAATCCAACAGTTGGTGACATAAAAAAGAACAAGACAAAAATATTGGAGTATGTTTCTTCTGGGGATAAAGGCGTTGGGAGCAGAAAAACGTTAAAATTAAGCGCTTATCCCCGCAATGGAAAAATCGTTGTACACATGGTTTCTCCAGGGAGAGGTCTAGGGAACTCCCTTATCTGGAGACATTCTATGTGAAAAGGCGAAATTCTTTTTCAAAAAAATTGCTCAGAAAGACGACTTTAAAAGCAAGTTCAGGATGACTCCAAAAAATTCAAAAAAAGATTTGGAATTCGTCAGTTAACTGTTTCTGGTGAGCTCCTGTCCAGTGATTTTAGTGCGGTAGAACCCTTCAAAAGAAAAACTTAAAAAAAAAATTAAAGGAACTGAACCTCACGTCTGATCAATTATATAACGCAGACGAAAGTGGGCTGTTTTGGCGTCTTTTACCTAATAAAACTTTAGTTCACAGTGGCGAAAAATCTGCACCTGGCCGTAAAATTAAGTAAGGAGAGAATTACATTTATGCCCTGTGCAAATGCATCAGGAAGTCATAAACTTAGGTTATTCGTATTGGGCAAAGCTAAAAAACCTAGAGCATTTGCAAACTCTTCCATTCCAGTTTCTTATAAAGGCCAGAGAAAAGCTTGGGTGACACAAGACATTTTTTTCCGAGGTGGTTTCATTCAGAGTTTGTTCCTGATGTACGACGTAAAATGAAACAAATTAAATTTAAGTCTCACAGCACTTTTAATATTAGACAATGCACCGGGACACCCAGATGAGCTCATTAGCGATGATAATAAAATATCAGTCATGTTTTCTACCTGCAAACTGTACCCCAATTTTACAACCCATGGACCAGCATGTGATCCAGGCTGTCAAACTTTTCTATAGAAAAAAATTACTAAAAACAATTGTGGAGTCTGATGAAACATTCCTCAAACTTTGAAACGTATGAACCTAAAAGAGCGTTGTATACGCTCTGGACGAGGCATGGCAACAGGTAAATCCTGAGTTGATAAAGAAATCTTGGACAAAATTGTTACCCTCGTCGATGGAAGACAATCCTCCAAGTCTATTAAATGATGATGACGAAGATGACATACCGTTATCTTTACTGTTAAAAAAAATGTGTGAAAATACGATTCCAATTGATTTACGTGATGAAATGGATGACGTTATTACTTTAACAAAAAAAATTGAAGAAAATATTTCAAATGGTGAAATTGAGGAATGGGTACTTGGCAATGACGAAATTTTCGATTTAACTTTGACGGATGATGATATTATTCAGGAAGTAGAACAGCAGACTACAGTAGATAATGAAAATGAAGACTCGTCTAGTGATGATGAAGTTTATATAAGTTCAGTTAAACATGAAGAAGCCGTATCCGCGTTTAACACTTGTCTAAGGTGGTCATTAGAAAACAATATACCTTCACATAAAATACTTCTGCTTCGGGAATTACGAAATCACGCAATTAATGCAAATATGAATTTAAGAAGGCAAAAGAAGATTACTGATTTTTTTTATCTACTTCCACACAAAAATGATTTACCTACATATTATTTTAGTTATACATATACACATCATGTGCAATTATGTAGTATTAAAAGTTTTATTATTTTTATTCCATGTGTATTAAAATGTATTGTTAAAATAAAATAAATAAACAAATAACCGAGATAATTCGCTGTTTTCCTTCATATTCAATAATCCGGACAAATCGCTAATTCGGATTGACCCTTGCATTTAATTGTCCGGATTATAGAGGTTGCACTGTAATTTGTATTTTAAATTTGATTAATTTCATTTACCTAACATTTGTGTATTTGCATGGTAAAAAAATGAACGTCAAAATAGTTACACATAAAAACACGGTAATTCCTAATTAACATATTCGGTATTAAGAATTTGGAAGTTTTTTTTTTGGAATAATAATATTTCCTCATAATCATACAGAAAATAATAAAATACCAAAATATTTATAAATCCAATCATATTTCATCAATAATATATCATAATTGCCACTTTGTTTAAAAAAAAAACATAAAAATTGATTAAAGAAGTTAAAAACAAAACAAACAAATATTTTTACTTTATATTCACGTGATATTCGTATGGATCGTGTGGTAAGATGATCAGAAAATAATGGAAGGTTTATTCTCCGTTGTGATAAAGTAGTCGACATTGGCCACATGGAAACACGTATTCTGCCATTTAGAGATAATATGGTCAATAGCCGCGTCCAGACTGAGCGAGCAGCGGCAACTTTTGAGTTCTCAGGATGCAAATTTTGCAAATAAAGGTTTAAAGTAAGATGCATGGAGAAATATGTCATGAAATGAGATTACCAGTTGAGGAATTAAATAAAAAAATCGCTGCGGTATCGACAGCAACTCGTAAGCATGGAGTTATAATGACCTTTCGCGACAAACTGATCATGCCTTGGAAAAATAATGGTACAGCGTGGTTCGCAAGGCTGTCTCACTGTAAATTTTTAAATGCCGCGAGCCTGTCTTGCGAGGCTGCTCATTCAGTCTGGACGCGGCTAATGGTAAGAACGCCATCATGCATTTTTAGTTCTATGGTACAATTGTGCATAAATTGTCATTTTCCGGTCAAATGGCTATATCGCAACAATCCAATGATTCAAAGATCATCAAGATTTCATGACCTAACGCCACCCAACTTTTACTTTAGAGTTACCATCCAAAATAAAGTATTTCAAAACCGAATAAATAAAACTGTGTGGCCGACTTATTTTGACTTTCTGACGATCACAAGGGAAAAGCTTAGGAGGGTTCTTTTGAATATTAGAAAACAAGAAAAAGGATTATTTTCGATGGTTATTTGGTAGAAAACTCTTTAACATTTAATATCTCGGCATAAAAGTAAAGATTTTGTGTATTTTCAAAGTTCTGCTTTTGTTTATACTAGAACATTTTGTAAATAAAATTATCTGTAGTAATATATTAAGTGCATTAAAGATTATGGAAAATTCAGCGCATGAAAACATGTTGCCTAGAAACTGCTTGAGTTAATTTTGATGTGATTTGACAAAAAGTGCGGACAGTCGAGGGTACTTTTAGTCAAATAGATTTAGTCAAAATAATTATGTTCTTCTTGCTTCTATAAGCCTGCTATATTCGCAGGAAAATAAAAAAGAAAAAAAAATCCTCGACTTTTATATTGATTCAACTGACGTTTTAAGCTGTCAAGCCCAGTGCAATTTTCGCTATAATTTTATGTAAAATTTTCACTTGAAATGCAATTTTCGCTGAAAGTTTGTTCTTATTGGTCCAAATTTTCAAAATCTTGCTATTTCATTGATTCTTAAAATGTGAGGGAATAAGTTTCAGAAATCTCTTAAGCAAAGATAATTTTTTTTATATAAAATTCGGTACAAATACCCTAAAGTAAATGGAGTATGTGTCGGAGTTGTATTTATGGAATATGTTACTCTGTAATATTTTCATATATCAGTCATTCAAAAGCCAAAAAAATATACATAGAAATTTACTCATGTAATGAATTCAAAATCTGTATATGAAAATTACCCTCCTTTGATTAGAGTTACTAATTACCTTTGGCAGACATACTAATTGAGTGCGATAGCGTTCGCTGCCATTTCCCTTCTAAGGATGTATTTAACGACATATTACAGATTAAATGACATGAGCTATGTTGGCCAGAATCACAAAGAAGTGTGATTTCCGGTTAACCGTAATCGATATACTTAATATCGTTCCACAAAGCCATTGAAGTACATATCTTCATAATTCATATGCATTATGTGAGTTTATCAGTTGTAAAATGGATTACAACAACAATAATGCGACCATTTTTATTAAGCCTGGCCAAGCGATGGTAGATTCAGGGTCGGGCGCAATACCAATGCCATCGCGCCTTGTTTACGATGACGATGACACGACACACTTCAGTTGTTATCTGTCGGTCGACGCATAGAGTACTAATAAATAATAAATAATGTTGAGCGTAAAGAGTAGAAGACGACCGTACGCTGATAAAGTGAATAAATTTATCGGTGAATTTCCGGATTTATTCTATGATGGAAGTAAAATAATTTGTAAAGTTTGTGATCAAGACTTAATGTGCTGGAATAAATACGGCTGCAAAATTCATGTCAATAGTAACCGGCATAAAAATAAAAAAAATGCGTGTCTTCTTTGGAACCTCAATTTATGTTTGATTTATTGTTAATGCTGATTGCCTGTGATGTTCCCCTGCGCATATTGGATAAACCAGAATTTCTGGAGTTCTGGAATAAATACAATCCCCAGGTGAATTTACCAAGTCGTTCATCGTTACGTAGATATGTAACTAAGTGTTCGTGAAGACATTGTAAATAGGATTAAATGTGCATTAAAAAATACACGGCTATGGTTATGTGTTGACAAGACGACAGATTGTAAAAAAAATCTATTTTAAATGTTATAGTACGTGTACTCGATACTGTTAAACCAACATTTCCACTTTTACTAGCTAGCAAAAGACTAACTGCGTGTACTGGCGAAACAATTACGCGGGTGGTGTTGGAGACTTTCGAAAAATTTGAACTGCCAACAAGTCAAGTGTTGATGTTTGTGACCGACGGTGCTGCGACAATGCGTTTGGTCGGTCGTTTTCTTCAAAGAGACGATTGTAGGTTTTTACATGTTACGTGTAAAGTGCATGCGTTCCATCTTGTAGCAGAAACGATTCGAAAATGTTTTCCACAGGTAGATGCATTAATAGCAAATACAAAAAAGTATTTCTCAAATCTCCTAAACGGCTTCGAGCATTTCACACACTGTGTCGAGGTATTGGAACCAAGAGCCGATTCTTACGTTGGGGAACGTGGTTGAAGGCAGCGTTTTATTATGCTGAATATTTTCAACAAATAAAAGCTGTAATACTACAGTTCAATCCTAATGAGGCTGCAGCTATTAAGGAAAACCAGACAAGCTTTCAAGATGTTTCCCTTGAAACAGATTTAAAAACTATTTATAACAATTATAGAGGACTACACGATGCAATAGAAAAATTGCAAAATACTTCGTTGTCGTTAGTGGAATCGCTGCAAATAGTGGACGACGTAGATACACAGCTACAGACTATAAATGACGCAAAAAATAAGCCCGTTATTGAAAAATTTGAGAGTGTATTACGGAAAGATCCTGATTTTCCCAAATTAAGACAAATTTGTGATGGTGCATCTACAGCTGCGTTAAGTCAGTTCACAGAGTGTTTTACTTATGCCTGTATTACTTCGTAGATGTTGAACGGTATTTTTCAAAATACAAACATATTTTTTCCCCAGAGCGAACATCGCTTACTGAGACAACTGTAGAAACATATCTGATGCTACACAGTTATTATAGAAGTGCTCCAGTTTGTGATAACGACAACCAAGCTACTTCATAAATCTGCTTAAGAAGGTGAGTTTTGTACATATTTTTATAAAGTGTACCAGTATTAATAAAATTTATTTCCATTTATTTTATTTATTTATTTATTATTAGTTATCACTTAGATATACAATGTACATGTGTGAACGTCATTTAACAGTTTAATAATAATGTGCAGCACTAAGCTTACAAAATATAAGGAAATACATAAAAAAGAATTTAAAGCGAACGAAATAGTACAAAAACATACATCACAATATATAAAAATTTTTTGTTTTTATTATTGTACTTATTCAAGTATTATGATATGATCCATACCCAGTACGTCTCTGTAGGATTAATGACCTTGACCAGGCTTAATTATTATTGATGTGGGAAAACTTATTATTACCTACTTGCGACTAATATTACTGCAGCGTATTAATTCTACAGTATATTTAGGGTGACTGTTGAATTTTTGCTTTCAATGAAACGAAACGAGATATGTTTATGAGATACAAATGTACATCGACGACAATTATGGGCCCATTATATACTATTAAACTCGATGTCAAATTAAACGATATATTTATGTAAAATTCAAATTCAGTCTTATATCAGTTTTAATTATCTGCTGATGATATCAAAACTTGGTTGACAAAACGCAAATGTACGTCGAGTATTCGGTCTAGTTTTGGTGTTTGTGAAAACTCCTATAGTGTATATGGTAGGCTGAACTGTTTTCAAGTTACTAAACTATCTCAATATTTTATAGAAAACTTTGATTTTGTGTTGGATGCGCACAATACATGGTTACATGAACTTTTTTATATACTGATAGGGCTCATCAATGTACTTAGGGAGTTTGGATGTCATCCCAGAGATGGGTTTTTAAACCTGATACTATATTCCGAAAAACGCGTGATGTAATAGTAAATTAAATCAGTTAATTAGCTTTTGCATATAAAATCGGCATCGATGAGCCGTCGTCAACTGCCGAGAATTATATCGGTATTGATAAGCGGCCGAGAATTATATTATGTATGTATTTAGTGTCGATGAGCGAAGATCGTTTGCACCCTAGGCGGTGAAACAGGGAGAAGCTGGTATATAAAGAAATTTACAAGATAAATAGTGTACCGTCCGCGTTTTGCATCCTAATTCTGTTATTTACGTTACGAAGTTTCAAATTTCCTAAGCTCATCATTTTTTCTTGTACATATTTTTCGATTAGCAAGTAAATTGTAAAACAAACGATGTTTGTAATCTACTAAAAATTGCCCCAGTATTCTTTAAAACTTTTACGAGTGAATAACAATGAACTAAAAGTATAATTTTTCTAGTTAATAAAACTTAAGGTTAAAATTTGTGCTTAATATTACGTATTTGAACGATATTTTTATGTAAATTTTTCCGCAAAAGATGTACCGTACTGTGTAAAAAAATAACAGTCCAACTCTAACTTCATATTTTACTTTTTACCTTTTAAAGCAACTCATATTAATCTACTGTCATATTTTATCATACATTGACATGATTCTATGTAGTGAAAATAATATTCATGAGCCAGCATTAGCATTTGCATAGCATTTTAATTCGATTAATCTTTATTCTAGATTTAAAATATGTTAGAAGAAAATCTAAGTTCATTAATTTTAACTTAAGAGTAGATAAATCCTACGTAAAATGTCTTAAGGTGATTATTTATAATTCGAATGGATACACTGACAATATTAAAGCAAGTAATGTTGCATGTGAATTTGTAATATTTAAGGGGCTATACATGTTGCCATTTTAAGTACGTCATAAAAATATATTGATTCAGCGACATTCGGTTTGATAAGAGAATAATGTGTTTTTCGTATCCTACTTTTGCATAATGTTTGCATAGCGAAAACATATAAGTAATACTAAGTATAACATTGGCCTGCAAATTAAAACTCTGGATATGTTGTTTTAGTTTCAATAACAACTGGCAATTCAGCTATGTTGATTCCGAACCTAGTATCGACTTTATCTATTATGCGGTATTTTCGGCAAATTTATAATTTACAATAATTAATATTTCAATTTTATACTAATATTTGTTTTTTTTCTGTACATGGTGGGCAAATTTCGACGTTTGTATAGGGTAACTCGGTAACTGTAAGAGATACAAAAAAATGGAAAACACATTCTCGATCTTTTTTTTTTTGAGACAAATTCACTGGCGAAAACAAAAATTTGCTATCGTCTTTTGTTTTCGAGTTATAAACAAAAGTTAGATGTTTCGACTTTTAGACACATGTCAATATTTTGGTTGTTTGTAAGTTTTAAAAAAAACGACTTTTAAATTCTTCAGGCACTTTGTATACAGTGGCGTCGAGAAAATTTAAAAGAAAAGGTGCAATTTCGAGTTATGGCATAAAGTTGTATTTTTTTAAATGGAAATCATAGTTGGCCATGGATGTAGCATCACGACAGTTAAGGCTGGTTTAGAAAGAAGATTTAGGACTAATGAAAGCATACGTAAAATTTGGTTTACAGATAAAAATTTTTTATTTACGAACACCTAAAAAATAAATAAAAAAGAAAAAACATCGATCCAAACACGCAGTTGGTTGAGCAGCGGTATTTTGCAGATGGTGTTATGGTTTCACTTGGCGTATCTCAATTGGACAAAACAAGTGTGATTTTTATAAGCCGAGGTGTAAAATTTATTTCCAGAGTATATTGTCAAAATATTTTTGATATCATGCTACTTGCAATCGAAAACATAAATGACAGTTACATGTTTATGCAAGATGGTGCCCGTCACATAGGTCAACGTACACAATTGGCTTCTTATCAACAATATCCTGATTTCATCCCTTCAACTGAATGGCCAACAAACAGCCCGTACCTTCAGTCATTACTAAAGCGCGTACGAAATTATAAAAATTCTTGCCTTACGCCAAGCCTAAACCCCTGGACCTGGCAACGTCAAATTCGAGAAGTATATTCCTTTCATAACGTAAGCACCCATTAGGAAGGGCTTTTTCGAAATTCAACCGCTACTGGGGTGAAAAGGAGTAAAATGTGTTTTCACGAATTCTTCAATATCTCTTAGGCCCGATGAGATATTGACTGGTTTTTGCTCACAAATGTTACCCCACAAAACTTTTAATATACTGTCTCGAATTTCATGCAGAAGAAATCGTGGGTAAACACCTAGTTACGTATAAGTAGAGACCGAATTTAGGTAAAAAATAATAGAGTTTGCAATATTTGCACATAAAACGGTACATTACTTTACATTGCACTTTATTAAATTTTGCATTAGGCCAGCGCATAAATAATATTACAGAGTATGATTAATTATCAGAATTATCAGAGACCCTTTGTTATCCCTTGAGAAACGTAAACATCTCAATAAGCATTCGCATGGATTTTCACTATAGTTTATAAATAAAAAGTTTTATTTAAGGACGTTTGAGCTTGTGTAGCAAAAATAGTTAGTGGCCGATGTAACTTTTACAAAAAGTATTAGAGAGCTATTTTTTATGATTTACAACTGATAATAAAATAGTTTACTAATAATGACGATGACATGGAATAATCACTGTATATCGCATTACTAGTACGTGTAATTCAAAATCCCTCTCTGGAAATGTTTTTCGAGATACGCGCTCTAGTCATCAGTATCACTCTCCCTGGCCCTGTAATTTCCGATTCGGCTTCAGTTTCGGTGTCGGTGAACTCACCTGCTATACTGATTTCCTGTCTTTGTCCCAAATCGGCTTCATCTACCAAATCTAAAGCATCTTTGGATAGTTACAGTGATATTTTTGGCAACGGTTTCATATTTGTTATAAAAGACTTTGAAAGGACCAATAATAATTCAGAACTTTGTTTCTCGCCTACTATCCTCCTCAGACAATGCGGAGCATGGTTGTAATTGCGTCTTGTTACCGGCAGTCAATATTCTAACCAGATTAAAGCCCTAGGCAAGAAGAGTGCCAGAAGAGAAAGGCGCCAGTCGGCGGGGTCCAGCAAACCAGCACCAGGGGAGATCTGCCAAAACGACCACACCGTTAACATTTACGGACGGGGTTGCCAGTGGAGCAGGCCCACCTCTTCCGAGGTTGGTCCAGACCTACAGCAATGCGATAGGAGCAAGAGAGATAGTCCACCTCAGCTCCTGCCTTTCAAGGTTATCGTCAAAGCCAAGGCAGTTTCTTTAGCGTACGTTTCAAATTTATCTTTATCGATTTTCTACCCAGAAGATATTTCGTTCAGTATCGTGGAATACATTACATCTGCTTTAATTCCTGTTATTTTCACAGACAATGACAGATTTGAAAACACCGTCGATCTTATTTGAAGAATGAATTAAAATGAATTAACTTTCGATATCACTCGAATCGAGTTAGTTTTTGAAAAATTCGCAAATTCTTACAACAAAATAGCTATATACTTTGAATTTAAATTTTAGCAGTATATTAATCAGTACTTTAGCTATCGTCGAGATACCTCAAAAATTTTGAATAACACCCTTTTGCACATAATATCTATTATATATGAGCTTCCAATCTTTGTATCGCCTATTAGTCTCAAAACGCTCAGAAGGTGATACATTTCGAGGCATTGAGCACTCTATTGTAAATTCATATTAATTTTTGACATGCATAATTTAGCATGGGAACTAAATTTTAATGTGTCTACTGTACTGATTAAAACCCTAAATGTTGCACATCGGATAATATAGAATAAATAAAGTACGTACTTATGTACTGTACTTTCCACCTGCTTCTCAATTTTTGTTCCTGATCTATTCCACCATTACATATTCTATTCTTTACGTGACACTGCAAGAACTAATAATTCGGAAACACAATTGGCCGTAGCTTCGTCTTTTCCGTTTTTATTATATAATACGTTAATTTGCATAGCCAAAATCGAATGCAATCAATAGGGAACTTGCCTATAACTTTAAAAATAAAAATAATACTAAAAAACATAGCGTAACGTTGTAATAAAACATGTACTTCACAAAAAATAAGATTTCTAATTCCACGCGATCAGTATGAAGGATCTAAACAGCGATAAAATTGAAGTGGCCCGAAACGAGCTACTATTGACTGTGACGTCACACCATACAATATTCGGTAGTCGTCGCGCCGGGAAGCAACACAATCAGATGTTTACCAATTCCAATTCCAATTTAAAATCTTTATTCACAATTAAGTAGATTATTTACAACTTGTAGGGGGTACAGAGTAAGATTTATATTAATATATACATATATTATATACAGAAAAAAGAAACTAAAAATCAATTCATTCATAAAATACTTAAAAATAATAATACAAACAAATTAACAAAGTATGACATTTTATATAAACATATGTACAATATGGTGTTACTGTGGTTGATTTGTTAGTGACTGTTCTGATATAAATATATAATTGTGTTTTATAGTACCGCTTATTGTAGTTGTACAGATATTTTAAAATGACTGAACAAGGTTTTTCAAAGGGCCAATCTGATAATTTGCCTAAAGTGGATATGTTTATGGTGGCATCTTTTATACAAAATAGTGAAAGTTTTTCCCTTGGAGAGGTCCGCGGGGTCAAGGCAGAGAAGTATGTATTTTTTTTAGCTTTTAGTAATAATTTATAAACATAAAATAGTTATGACTTGATCACGGAATAAAAATGAAATAACTACAAAATGCTTAGTCGCAACTAAGCATTTTTAGCAGACTTAGTCTTATGTTTGAAAGAATTTAGGGTAATTCTTTACAACAGCCACTTCTATATTTTTCGTATTTTTTTATACACACGTGTAAAGTGTCTCTATAGAAGACATTTGCTGCAAAGGAAATGTTGCGCAAATGTATAATTACCTATCGTAGGTATTTTCGTACTATGTTTTGGGGCAAGGGAAAAAAGTGATTGTGTCGTGTTATCATTCACATAATAGATAAATCTAAGATTTGAATAGAATAAATTAAAGGGCAAGGGAAAGGTATTTGCAATATACTATATATACTAGAGGTAAACATTTTACTCTTCGCAGACAGTAGTGTTATTGAACTTTTATATAATTGTTGCACATTCTGTAGGATACTCTTCGCAGTTTTTTTAAAAGAATCTTGTGTTTGTCTTATAAACTTCATTATTACAATACCTAATGTATTGACTACATATTTAATTTTCTCTCGATGGTGCCGACTGTATTAAGAAATGCGTGGTAGTATATTTTATAGTATAAACTAAGATTCATTCTTACAATACCTAATATATTGATCACATATTTAATTTTCAACTTTTTTTCATCTCCCCGATGATGCCGACTGCGTAGGCGAAATTTGTGGTAGCATATTTTACAGCATTTTGGTGTCTATAGAAAATTACTTCAATTCTTAGTAGCACATTGAAATTTGCAACCCTCTGTAGATTCATATTTTTATATAAAATGTCCTATATAACTTTTATTTACTATTTGTTTTTTTCAAACAATGGATTTCTTCCTTCTAGCTAACACTAATCCTATCCCAATTTCAATTGATCGGACTTTTCTTTCTTTAGTTATCGTGCTTACAAGAAACGTGACGGACGGACAGATGAACAGACGGACATTTTGAAAAGTTGTTCAGAATTCGGATGACGAACGAAATGATTTTTTTTCTGCGAGCGATATTAACGATTTTAGAAATGTCCCGATCAAATGCAATATACTTTATTCGTATTTGCGAAGAGTATAATAATAAATGGTTGTTTACTTTCGCACCAGGAAATTACCTTACTTAATATTACTAAATTATATTCTATCTACTAATCTTTTTTTTCTAACATTGTATACACATTCTTTCTTTTAATCCTACCCTAATTAAAATTCAATAATTCGGAATTCGGAATATTTTATTGCCCGCCTGCGAAAAACTAGTAGATAGACATATAGTATTTAATAATGTACTTACATTAAAATGATCACACGGGTGTAGAGACCTACTGCTCTGTGAAATGTCTTTTTCATTTCTTCTACACGCTTTTTTGCCGCTCAATTCACGACGAATCTCATCTTCTGGCAAAATTATAAAACTTTATCTGGCACTTTCATTGTAGTATTCTTACACAACGGTACAATGCAATATTTAAAATAAGGAGTTTTTGTTTCCATTTCAAGCATACACTTAAAATTTATCTGAAATCAAGCGGTCGAGTGCTGGGATCTCCGGTCGTCGCTTTTTTTCAGAAATTGTATGGCGTGATGCCGGACTACTCCTGCGCTTTTGAACCTGTTTGAAACGGTTCCGCTAGCGCGCGAAATTTTAATAATTTATAACAAATTTATTATTGGAAATTAAGGCGTCATATTTTGCATATCTTATTTTTTAGTATTGTAGAAAATTTCTTATGAAGTAAAAATGCAAGTTCCTTATATAGTATCATATAAATACGTACATTTTAAACCAATATTTTCTGTAATTTTCCGGGTAAAATACAGCTATTCATAAATTAGCATGATAATTTATTTTTAGGTAGGTAGGTCATATTCTATTACCAGTACGTGTACAAATGAAAAAGATTATACTCTATGGATGGATAAATTTTCAACAATGTGTTAGTTAGCCTAATTACCCTACTATGTTATTAGTTTTATATACGAGGACATTTTATGCGATTCGGCCAACGTCAAAGGATAACAATAATTACACTTTTTCTGATGCCATAACTAGTAATACCGTTAGTAGATGTGCTTAATTGTTTGTATTACGAATAAATTAAGTAATGTGCATTCTTGCTTTGAATTTATTCACATTCGACTTTAATTATTGTAATCATTTTAATTCTAGTTAATAACATATTTTTTACTTACAGATTACTTGGATATTCTCAATTTCATTATTGTTACTATTTTTTTTTATTCGTTTTATTTAACGTCGGCCTATTTCGGCTACCAGGGTCAATCACCGACATTAGCAGACGAGCTTACCCCTAACCTGAAATTTTTGCCGAACCACTTTTCTATCAAAAAAGTACAGATTTTTTACTTTAATAGACAAGGGCCAACTACTTTACATCCCTTTCAAATCGATGATATATCACCTATAAGACGGGACTAGGTCGTCGAGTTTCACTTTAGTTACCATCAAATTACTAAGTGTGACTACCAAATCAAATTAAATCAAATCAAAAACAGTTTATTTTTTTAAATAAAGTTTACAAAAATTATCCTCACTGACACCCAGTGGTAGCCAACCAGTCATCCACGAAGGACGGCGCGACGTGGCAATTGACGGTTGACGAAACGGGACCAATGAAATTTGGAAACGGTTAAAACTGATATACAAAACACCTCCCAGACATAGCTGGTTTATTTAGACTAAAATTGAAATGCCAACTGAAAAATGTGGTTTAAACTAATTAACATTAACACTGAAACTTATAATAATTATTGTTAAAAGAAAATATTTACAAATTTTGTTTACTGGCGCGGCGCGTGCGGAAAATAATTAAACAGATAAACCCCTTAAAGAAAATCAAAGGGAGAACGGTTGTCAGTACCGTTAAATTTTAATTTATGATAATTTTAGAATCAGAATGTTTTATTAAAAGGGAATTTGATAATTTTAAAAGGATTTTCGGAAAATAACGTTGTAGACAGAAAATAACAAAAATGTTCAAAAAGAAAAGAACTGAAAGATTGATTTTGAATTTTGTTCTGTATTCGCAGAATTGACGAAGGCAATAACCGGAACCGGTCTGGCGAATGATATACGCGATGGCATTAAGAACAATTTCTATTGATTTAGTAAAAATATATTTTATTTGTGCGCAATCGCCAATTAAATCTTAATCACTTCTCTTTGTTTTGTATGATACAAATTATAAATCACTGATAAAGTGTGTTGCAACTTTAGTTAATCTTTGACTTAAGTCAAGTGAGGCGATTACGACTTGGTATCTTTGGATGTAGTTATTACTTTGAGTATATTTTCAAAAATTTCTCAAATTGTTGATATCCTTGACTAAAATGTTGAGAAAAAAGCTCTGGCGCTCTTGTTAATAGTTACAGATATGATTAATAGGTTATTTACACTTAAAAAGATGTAGCTACCTGCCAGTAAGTAAAAAAAACAGTTTTTTGGCAAGAACATAACATAATAGATAATTGCTGTGAGTTTTAGATTGATGTTTGGTTGGACTAATGTTGAATCAATGTTTATGTGGATGTGACTTTCAGGGTGTGGAATGTTATTTTAAATTTTTGTGTAACTTTACGGAAACACTTCCAGTCACATATAATCTACAACTTACGCAATTAACCCATCTTTTTACTATTATTAACTTTTGTTTCTTTCTAAAGAAGTAAACTAAGTGAATATAATAAAATCCAATCAAATTTCCATGAATTGAAATAAACTCTAATTATATAACAAATCTTTTTCAAAAGCAAATTAAACTTCTAATGAACATATATATGACTTAGTCGAACTGTATAATTTAAACTATTCATTTGTTTTTAATGGGCTACATATTCGATATAATTAACACATAGAAGTAGATTATTTACTGCATAAAATGAAAAATTATAACAGTTGCAGTATGGATTTTCAATTAATGTAGATATTTAATAACTAACAATTATTTACATAATAATGTATTATAAATACTGGGCGTGTATAGTTGGTCTCATCACTATTTCATTACTTTACAAAATGCTATTCAAACACACCGGCGGCACTAGTATTAAGGCTTGGTTTCATTGTAACTGTCGCGTCGGTGGTCGGCCACGTTCATCGGTTAGCGACGAACGCGTAGTACTGCTCTTAGGGCTTATAATGGTTCAAGCCCGTCAACTGATGAACACAACCGTCGGTAACTTTCGATTGCTTGACTGCTTATAGGGTGATTTCGTTACGACCATCGTTGGTCGTGATCATCTGTCACCTATGACAGCCGCTGATGCGCGGGTGTGTGTGGTTTCGTTGAAGTTTCATTGGGGTAGTTACAGATGTTTGTAAAAAAGAGTACCATTCTTATTAACTATCTCTAGCACTGGTGGACTGAAACGATATGGATACAAATGGCGGTAGATCGTATTTAGCGAACCACACACGCCGCTTGCATCAGCGGCCGCTCGCTGACCTACGATTGTAACCACCGACGGTCGAAATTAACCAGACCTTTAACTTTGGTAACTATCAAAGTGCACTTAGAAACTTCTATACATAAACGAAGTTATGGGTGAGACCGAGGGGTAAACTTGTCGACAAAATCTGTACACCACAGATCTACTTCTACTTTAGCGAAATTTACTATTCTGGTTTATAATTCAAAGAATTTCAAACCATAAATTAAGAATTGAGGAATTACGTAGAGAATTTATAGAATTCCAAGAGATTCTAAAGTTAGTAAGATTTTTCTTAGTTGAAAATAATCACTAATAAGAAACAAAACAGTTTTCAAGAACATTTGTAAAAGGCATTACATAAAAACTTAAAACAGATTCCAAAAATGAAAGATAAAAAAATTAAAACGGTATTTTTAATACATATTGTCATACGGATGGAAATAGTTACTGTGTCTTACAATAAAAGACGAGAAAAAAGAATTTATAAGCACATTAATAAAAACTCAAAAGACAGATTCTAAAATAAAATAACAGTTTTCATATAAATAAAACTGGATCCAAATTGCTTTTAAAGAATGATTTCAAAATCAAATTTACTTTGAAATGGTCTTTTTTTCGGCGACTGTCTATAAATAAATATGGATTCTGATAAAACTCCAATGTCAAAAAAATATCTAGTAATAAAAATGTGTTCTCTGGTAGTGAATCTATCCCTCAAGTCAGAAGAAGGAAACAACAATAAATGTGAAATTCCCGAAGAAATTTATGGAAAACCCATCAATGAAGGTACACATTAAATAATTACCTTGAAAAATAAACTACCTGTCATGGCCAAAATGAATTAGTTTTAGATGGTTGCAATAATACCATTTTTTTTAGAAGAAAAGAAAGACATTTGATTTAAAATAAAAACTTTCGAGAAAACCGCTATAAAATCTGTATCAATGGAAAAAAGATCATCAATTACAAAAGAGAGAGGAGAAGAATATTTTTTTCCAAAAATGAAAAACTTATGCCGGGAAAGAATACGGAACAAGAACTGTTGTAAGGAAAATGCAGATTGAAGTGCGATGAACAGTTTAATTTGGATGCCAAAAAGATCCATTCGAAAAAAAATTATTTGGACATTAACTCAAAAATCTTTTATTTAATAGTACTGTTATAATAGCACTTGCATATCATAGAGTTAATGTAAAACCCGAAACAACATTAGTTCATGTATTTAGTTACAACAAACAAACAATTTTGCATGCAGAGATGCATTTTGTTCATTATTAATCAATTTAGTAGAAAAAAGTTGTCAAGAAAAATTTAAAACTGGATATCTAGTAATCTATCTAATAAAACCGGAGAGCACATCCTCAAACAGGTTACATCCGCTAAGAATTAAGAACATATAAAAACATTTCCAGCCGGAGAATCACATTATTTACGGAATAAAAATACCATAAAGTGTTTCTTGTGATAGAACTCAAATGTGCAAAATATACTTTAAAAAATACAGGACAAAAACCTTCACAACTTCTTTCTACGACGTTCAACCTTTCTCTTTGATATGTCGAGTTCTATAGATATTCTTGAAACCTGATTTCAAAACATAAATAAACTAGACAAAAGGTCTATTACAGAAAGTATTTCCGAATATACAGGGGGTGAGCCAAGACGATTCTACAGGGTCAACTAATATTTTTTTAAATAGAATGCCATGTATATCAGAAGTCCTGGAGTGGGTTGGAACCTTTGATGTGAGGCCAGCTGACGTATTTTTCCACGAAAAACCAAAACATGCACTGCACTCCAACGCGCGTTTCGCCAACCAAGTTGGCATCATCTGGAGATGATTAAAACTCAGTTTTAATCATCTCCAGATGTCTGTTTGCTTGAGTTGAAAATGTGCGTTGAGAGCGGATATGTTTTGGTGATTTCGTGGAAAACTCGTCAGTGGGGTTCGTTAGAACATTTTTTGAATTCTTTATTGCCTCCCCAAACTCCTGTTTTATTTTTGACTCACTCCCAACCACTTGGATATAATTATTTTTTTTGTTGAAATTGTGCCATTTATACTTGTATATTAAAAAATCACTACAGTCACAATTATCGATTTTAAGAAAAAATATGTTAGTACCAGTTATGAGACATGTGTATGATGACACTCAGCCATTTTCATTTCTAAAGTATACATGGTGGCCAAAAATAATTTTTAAATTTACAGCTATTTGAACTGAATTTTCTCAATTTTTCAAACGGAACACTCTGTATATTCTGGACGATGTGATGTAGAATTAAAAAACGGATATTTTTTGTACGGTTATTTGTAACTATTTTAGATTCATTGAACAATAATTGCAAAATTCAGCAATAAAATTAAAAAATATTTTTTTTTTTGCAATTCAAAAGAAGATATTATAAAAAGTGCTCCACATGTTGCCCATTTTGATTGACAGTCTTTGTAATGAGGTTTCTCTACTGTTCATAAAATTTTCAGTTTTATTTTAAAAGTACTTACCATTTTTTCCTTCAAATTTGTGATTTTGCTGGTATATGTTTTTATGGGCATCATGTAATACGAATATATTCATAGGAACTTTTTTCTGTCTATGATATTTTTACTACAATCACTTCCGGGAGTATTATCCAATTATTATTAATACAACAAATCTAAATGATATCAAATATATTTGTTTTTTCTGTTCTTCTCAAGTGGATTTATACGAATTATATTTTATATATTTAGTTTAAAATTTTTTGATTTTGATATTAGAGTGATTATAATTTCAAAATTACACTGTGTTAATATTAGGAAATTTTATTAATAGCGTTAACAGCCAAATGCATTAAAGATGTTTTACATTCCAGAAGTGCTAATTTCTGATTGCCTATGGTTTTATTAGTTAGTTTACCGAAATTGTTCCAAAATGTATTAATTTTCATATTCAAAACATAATTGATTGTGTGGCAAATTATCAATTATAATAAATAATATATGCCTTTATTTTAAAATATACAATATGCAATTACATGTAATATATTTATTACATAATACAGGATTTCTTCTAAATAGCTAAAATGCTTGATTTGCGTGGTTTGAATTTGTTATACGCATATATCTTAAATGCTTTAGTTTTTGAAATTGAATGCGTTGAAAATTTTGGTCCAATTTCTATCTCCTACATTTTTCGAGATATTATAATTGAGTTCTGCCAAAAAAAGAACATTGAAGATATCCATCGATCTTCAATAGACCTTCATTTATAATTAACATATAAATTGTTAATTAATATTAAATACAACCCGTTTACAAAATCGGGTACTCTATAACAAGGTGCTAAGTAGGGGCTTGTGAAATATTATTCAGCATTTTGTTGCCGATAATAAAATATTAGACAGGCTGTAATATTTGAGGAGAAAGTCTAGTGTTTGCAGATAGGGTTAGGATTATGTTTCTGATCGATTTGTACCGGGTACAATATGGGTTCTGGAAAAACGCTCTAAATAAATAGGGATAATTAGACTAACGGAATTGGGAGGGGTTCCTGAAATTATAGTTCCTTGTTAATAAAGTTTAAATAAAAGACTGTATGAATTAATATAGAATAAAATCTTGTTTTTCATTGTCATGTCCCAACATGCTACTTTTAAGATTCTAATATATTTGACACTTAGTTGAGCAGGTGTTCTATGAAGGTCCATCAGATCATGTGGGGGATTTTACTTGGCAAAAGGCAAACAAATAAGGTGATAAGGGTTGATTTTAAATAACTAAACAAAACAGAAAAAAAGATAGTTTTGAATTGAAGAGCTGGTGTAAACACCAGTCAACTCCATTTTTCTGATTGATTTTTGGCAGCGTTTAATGCGAACCCGTCAACTCCAGGAGATGACTTT
Organism: Rhamnusium bicolor; assembly: GCA_029963845.1. NCBI lineage: Eukaryota > Metazoa > Arthropoda > Insecta > Coleoptera > Cerambycidae > Rhamnusium > Rhamnusium bicolor. The sequence continues at coordinate 36,265 of JANEYF010004344.1, read as the reverse complement.
TCCTTGCTCCTAATGCTCCAAATGTAAAAAATTGAGACTGAGACGGTGTTTGAACCTGAACAACAATTATAAGGCGGCATTAGGTGACTATGTTTTTTGTTTTATTTTAGTTTCCTTTGTGTTTTAAATGCCACTTTTTTAAGTAATAATACATGTATTAAATTAACGATGTTATATTTAAGTACTAAGGATTAAAAAGGTAACACTGTTGGAGTTTTTATGTATCATTTTTAATGGACTCTTTATGCAATGTAGGTTTTGATTAACATTAGTATTTATTGACGTTAATAAAAAACTTCTTGTTTTCCTAGAAACAATTTTTATTAGATATAATGAAACTCATACTAGGAATTTAAATAAAAAAAAAAGAAATCGTGCACCAAGTATGTTGTAATTATATTTTTTAACTAATACATTCATTCGATTAGTGATGGCGTGCAACAAGACGCGAATAAATTGTCTATCTTCGAGAACTATATAAGAAGATATAAAACTTTCTTTTGTCTTAATCTCGTCTTGATGACGTCATCATCCCTTAGCGTTCTTAAATTCCGATGAAATTTTACCATTTTTCCGCATTTTTATTCGCAATACGAATGTATTGAAAATAATTTAATGGACAGGAATAATGATATCGAAAGGAGTACAAATACATTGCAGTATAAAGATGACGTGCCATGAGATCTAATTCCCATAAAATCTAATTCCCATTAGATCTAAATCTAACTACTCACCCTTAATATTTTTCATTAATCGAAGCCGATATAAATCAACAGTAAAATCTCATATTATATCTAAATCACGAGCAAAATTCCCAATGAGATATAAAAACTCCAACATATTCTCATGATTCTACCGCATCACCCTGAACATTTAGAGTAGAGCCTTTATTATATGATTAACAACGTGATCCTTTGGTACTTTTTAACTCGTGTTTTTATGTCTTTCATATTACAAAGAAAGATGAGGATTTTTGCACATATGTACGTATATGTCTAAGAATTGTTTTCAACCATTTTTTTATTAACGGCATGACTCGACAGGTCTGGTTACATGTGGTTTTGATCATTTATGAAGACTCGTTATGTTCGGTTTCCGATTACGTTTTATCATTGTAACATACTTAAAAATCCCACGAGATCTGAATGTAACGTTGTATTATATATTGAAGTTAATGTATAACATGTGCTGCATTCAGAGGCATAAGAACCACTAAAAACGCTACCTTAGCTGAAACGCTGATTGTTGAAAACAATAAGCGACTTTAACCGGAAGATAAAAATATATCTACCTATTTTTTATGGTGGTTGTATATTTCTTTACATAAACTTAAATCACTTTATTTATGATTTTGATTTCTTGAACTTAAATGCTGCAAAGTTTTTCGTGCTGTAACGCTTTACGGAAATAGCCGTAGAGGACTGTGAATATGGAAAAATACTAATTATGGCGATTCGACAGACTAGTATTATCTAGGTAATTGGATTTAACTGTTACTAAACATAAGAAATCTTTATCTTTATTGTGAAAAATTATAACAAAACATTTATGAGGGTTTTTAACAACATCTCGTTATTTCTATTTGGGTGTGATATTTTTTACAAATCATTATCTACTCTAAAATACATTATGCATTCAGCAGCACCCTGAGGAGTTCTTGCGTTAATTATTATTTCAATAATACCTGAAGAAGAATGAATGCGTATAATAAACTGATCAAGATAAAGCTTGACAGAACTATGTATATATATTATTTTTTAAACAAGATAAATAATGCATTTTCTCTAGAGATCGTTATCGCTTTTGAAGTATATTCAGGTAATATAGATAGACCACAACTTTTAAAGAATCATTTATTTGTACGTTTTTATTTATGAGTATTTTTTATTCTACCTGTGACCTATAATTCTGATTTCTATGGTAGAAAAGTGGCCTTTGTTTAAAATTGATTTGAGTTAACAACATATTCAATTTAATTTTACGAGAGTAATATAATACTTTATAACGAATGATATTTCATAGAAGCAATAAATATTTCATACCTTAGAAAACGCATTTTTCAGATTTCTTTTATTTTATAGAATATTTGATTTACGAAGCTAAAAAAGTGAACTAGACTAAAATAATAATATTGCATGTTAATGTCAGTAATAGACTATATATTTTATCTATCAACATACATTTTGAGATTATACTTGCGACAACCATACACACATAAATAGTCCGTCATTATGTAAATATTTATCGCTCAAATCCTTGGATCCGGAATTTTTAAACCGATACAAACAACTGGTATAAGAAAGTATGTAATTAGCCACATCAGATATTTTCAAATATAATTCAATTACAACAAAATTTGTACATTCTGGTTTTACTGTTAATTTGTAACGTGTTTGCAAATTGAGATAGTAAAACTACAATCACATGAAGGGTACACTGATAAGTAGTCGCCCACAAACACCTAATCAGACTTCCGGAATTTTAAATAAACATGAAATGACAGTTGCTAGCATTAGTTATAGTTAGTAATTACTTCTTTTATTCACTTTGTTTAAGAATGTAAAGATCTGAAGGTCCAAATTGTAATAACACTCATTTATTATAAATAATAAAACTAGCAATTAATAATGAGTCATCAGTAAGTCGTTACTGATACCTACAAGGAGAGAAAAAACAGGATCATTTTATATTAAATTTAAAATTTGTCATGGCTAGTTAAACAGTTAAATATCAGATGAAATACACGATCCTTCAAGGTACATTATTCGTTTATTCGTGATTTCCGATTCATCGTATCATGACAATTCATAGCCTTTCATGACAACACAAGAAAAACGAACTGATACGAATGGCAGAATTAATACAATCCACAAGAAGAATAACTCATTCTTATATGTGCTCGTTCATGTTCCTTGAATTTGACAATTTACCACTCCCAAGAGCGAAGCACCACGAATTATTATATATATATATATATATATATATATATATATATATATATATATATATATATATATATATATATATATATATATATATATATATATATATATAATATATATATATATATATATATATATATATATATATATATATATATATATATATATATATATATATATATATATATATATATATATATATATATATATATATATATATATATATATATATATATATATATATATATATAGGCACGCGCCCACACACATATACACGCACGCACACACACACACACACGAACCAACAAACATCATTCGGAAAATAGTCAGAATGATTCAAAACGTATCAATCAAGTATGTCTCCATTATTATACAGCGTGTTTCCTAAGTAATGTCGAAAACTTCAGGAGGTGATTTCGTGGATGATTTCCAAAGAAAAGTTCCTATGAATATGAGTTATGAAATGAGTCCCTGAGGAGTTATGGCCTTTAAAGTTCCAAGAAAAAAAATTTTTTTTTGACATATTTTTAAAATGGCTTGATTTACATCGCTCATATTTCGCAAAAATTACATCAGTGGTTATCCCTCTTATCATAAACAAATGAAGACGAAGCACATCCTAAGAAAACTAAGAATATCCAAAATAAAAGTTATGTGACCAGTAGTAGCCGCTAGGGCTACAACTCATTTAATTTGGACATATGAAAGTGACGTTACAGCGAACTTCGGAAGGTTTTGCTAACATATTTTTTTCATATGGTTCATATGGTGGGAATTTTTTTCGTAGGAGTAGCGGTTTTCACAAAGATGAAATGAAAATATAATACTTAAACATTTTTTTGCTAATTATTATTTTTTAACTTTTACAAAAAACCTTACCACAGATAAGTATAAAATATATCCTTTTAAACAACTATTTGCCCGGCTATTTGCCAAAACGCTGAAACTTGGATTATAAAAAAGATAATATGTACATTATGTTCAGTACGATTGACTTTATAATGTTATTTTTAATTCTACTACTCTGTTGATTAAAACAAAAATAAATAAAACAGAAGTACTCACCAGTTGAACAATCACCTCAAAACTTTAAAAACATCCACAGATACGTGTTTCTGCATCTTTGCGTCGTCAGTATGGCCATTAATATTTATAACATTAGAATTTACTAAGATTCACAGTTATTTTCAAGGCTTTCAAAGCGCCATACTAAAGTGATTGTTCAACTGGTGACTACTTTTTCAATATTTCAAATGAATTAATATATCCCAGAAAATTATATCCACGCTAACATAATAACATTGATTAAATATGAATCAAACATTTCCCTAAAGAAAACCTATACAGTACAAACCGTACCATTAGAAACATGATAAATATTAGGGTAAACTACGATTGGCCGCCTGGTTGAATACGAAATCTGAATGAAAGTTAGCGATTGCGCATTAGAATCGGGGCGCTTACTGTAACACTGACAAGAGTAGATAATAAGACAACAGGCTAGCAGATTTCAGTATCGCATTGACATTCATGCTGAGATTGCCCCATCGTATTGGCAACAGACGGGCGACTGTAAATTGCACACACCGCTAGTCGTGTATCTAGTTCTCTGGTTCAATTTGTATACTAGTTATATTACTTCATCCTTTTGTAAATTTTTACAACAAATTTTTTTTGTTTTCGCAGCAAATAAAAACAAATTATTTAAATAGTAATAGGAGCATTTTGGTACATTAGAGCATCTTGGCACAACATTAACCACAAATGAGTAAAAGAAACTAAAATCACATTCTACAAAACAGATGAATACAAGTTTCCCTTTTGTTAGAATTAATCGTTTAAATAATGTTAAAATAAAACCATTTTTCAATGAACATAATTCAAGGACATCGCAATTATGGTAGCGGAAGTGGAGTCTTGAATTTGTATCGTACATTTTTCAAACACTCTGTATACGAAAATTAAATGCCTTTACATGGTGGAAAAAATATGAATGCTTTTATGGCATCTGGTGTAATCAGCTTCAAAATATAATGAGCACAGATTTCCAATTTATAAAAGCTTTTTTTTAATCGACCTTTGCTACGAAATGGCAACAAACGTAACTTTTACACTGAAATCGGACATTGTATCCTATGGTTATTTTCTTAGCTCATTTATTTTAACAGTGTTCAGTTATATCAAAATATTTTGTTAGACTTTGGCAATATAAATATAGAGTATTTAAAAAAACATGTACCATCGCTTAAGCGGAGGTTCCTCACCCAAAAATAACACAAATAGTTCTTATCAACATGGGTCTGGAAACGTTTCGTTACTGAGATACAGGGTGTTAAAGTTTTCTTATTTTTTCATTCAAATTGCTAAAGTCGTTTCGGAATATTTGAAATAACTGAAAAAATAAGAAAATTTTAACACCCTGTACCTCAGTAACGAAGCGTCTCCGGACTCATGTTGAGAGGAAATATTTTTTCTTGGTTTCGGGTGAGGAATCTCGGCTTAGCGATGGCACATGTTTTTTGAGACATCCTGTATATAGGTTTAAAAATTACATATAATTAAAAATATAAATTTTCCTTAAGAAAAGGGATAAATTGAATCGGCGTGACGTTCATTTATTAAATTTATAATTGTTATAATACGGAGATCATTTTAACGATCTTACTATAATAAGATAAAGGTCGCATTCAAAACCCAAAAGCAGACTATTTTTATTGCAAAATATGCGAAACAATCTCATATTTATCTCATTCGATTTTCAAATCGACATCTCAAACCCTTTACTTATAATAAGAGAGTTTTGATTCCATCTTTATTATTAATTGTCAATTGTCTAATTAATGTGGTGTTTATGTTTCTATTTATGTTGATCCTGTATATTACTGAATTCATAAAAAGATTCTCTATTTGAATTTGAGAACATTTATTTAATTTTTGAAAAAATAAGCAAATATGTCATCATTTCCTTCTAAACGGGAATTAAGAAATATTGCAATATACATGGAATTACTATTAATTATTACTATACTTTTGAGGGGTTAGAAATGAAACTTACATTGTTTCGGCAATATTTGCGTTAGTTGATGTTCAACTATTTTTCTGTTCCCATATTTGAATTCCCTGCGAAAAAATATAACCTGCGTTTTTACGCCTCGTTACTCTCAAAAATTTAGCTAATAATTTTAATCATCCACGTAAAATAATTACCCTATATATCTTCTACGAAATCGAAGAAATATTCAACACAAATCAAAACTTAATAGTTAATATCTACAATTTTAATACCAAAATCGTTTTAATAATTTTTTTCACATAATAAGGGTAATTTACGCCTGAACCACTCAAAAAAAGTTCATTTTCTGCAATGTAAACAATTTGGAGCTACAAAAATTAAGCACTCTTACTTTTCTATTTTAAGCCCAAATATACTCCTTTTCGATTAACAAGTCAATATAAAATAAATTTAATCAAAAAATTGTTCTCACGAAACACCAACACACTAAATTATTCTCACGAAACACTGTGAGATAATTAATTAGTGAGTTACATCATAAGTTTATTCAGACTGTATTATCTACTTCATAGTTCACATTCAGTACCTACTTCACAGATGAGCAGGTATAAGGTAAATTCTAGTGTTAGTATAGAATTTTCTAATATTTAGTCGTCGCAAATTTTCCCACATATCCTATTAAAAAAAAAAAAACAAAACAGAGCATGAAGCTCTTGAAATTTGGTAGCAGTGGTTTCTTCATCTTCAGTCCATTGATTTTTTCCTTTCAGTTGGTGGAATTTTTAATTGTGTTTATTTACACCTAGTAAAGGTATTTTGTTATAAAAAAGTGTTCTTTTCATAATGTGTCTTTTGATTTCTACTCTTTTCTATGTGACCTAAGTTGGTAACCCTATATAAAATATACATATGTTGGGCTATATTCGATAACTTTTGCAAAGAATAAAATTTATTTGAATCGGCAATAAAAAACAATTGGTTGCATATTTTTTGAAAAGCACCGTACAAATTTATTATAAAATTGAGTGCATAATTTTTGACAAACACTGTACACAACTACAAAATCTACTCCCAATAACATTAAAACTAATAAAAGAAAAAGCACTCACCGGAAGCTGGAGCAAGGATGTATAACCCAGTGTCCGGCAGCCTTCTGTCTAATCCGCTCCTTCATCAGCGCCTTCTTCGAGCCAAACAATTTCATAGCCAGCTTGTTGTCGGTAGGCTGAAAAAGGGCCTGCAGTTGGTTCTTGATGAAGCTCTGCTTCCCGGCCTCGGCAGAGCCCAAGGGGGTGGGCCCCGGTTCTTCTTTAGGGGTGCCATACAGCGACACATCGTCCACCCCAAAGTGCACCTTGCCGCTACCCTTATAGTTCATGTCGTTGGAGAGATAGTCAGCGATAAGAAGAGTCTCGTCATCGAGCGCGGTCACCAGAGAGTCGGTGCACGTGTTGGTGTTCTCGATGCTGATCTTGATCGAGTCATCCTTGGCTAGGCGGCGCGGTGGCGGCGAGCGGATCTCTTCTTCGGACTGAGCCGCGGCCACCCGGCCGTTCGCTAGGCGTAAACTGGGCACGCGTCGGGAGCCGACGCGTCTTTCTCCGCCAGTCTCCGCCGCCGTCCCTGCAACAACAGTGGTTAACTTAACACGTGCATTGTGACATGGCTATGCTGATTGGTTAGCTTGGATTCATGGACATGCGTGAGGATAGTACTGAGGAATGTGAGAGGCACACTTTTTATTTTCTTTGGTTTATTAACAAAAAAATATCAAAATTGGTTTGAATGTTCGTATAGTGAAAATATTTTTAATTACTAAGAAAAAAATTAAACTGAATATATTTTAAATTGATAAAAGTGTACCAAATATCCCATAACTAAGTGCCTTGACTTGGGCGGTAAAAAAAAAATTGTTTTATTTCTTGTATTTATTGGTAAATACTACACCCAAGCTGTAATTTTTTTTTAGTTCACAAAAACTCTATTTATAGCTCAATCTAATCAGGATTTTATTTAATACATTTAGAGCCGGTATTATAAACATATTAAAGGGGCCTTTACCTTAAACGGAGTTTCACTTACAAGAAAATATATTACCAGCAATTCCAGCAAAATATAAATAGAATATCCATTAAACATAATTTTTAATTTAAATTTTGGATTTATATATATTTATATTTTGTTTGTAATATACTTTCTTGTCGCTAAAAAACTCCCTTTAAGTTAAAGGTTCATTTAAAATGTTAATAATATCGGTCGTTAAAAATATGCAGGCTAAAATGGGTTAAAACTTTTTTTTTAATTATACTGCGCATTTGCCAAACAGTAAAAAAAGACATATTGAACAATGAATATAATTGAAGAAGTTTTAATACAGAAAACGTTATTGCTATTTTAGAATTTTTGATCTTGAAAAATGCAGAAGACTACGCGGCTTTATTAATTTCGATTTATAAAATATGCATATTTTTTTTAGACAGTTTTTCCCCTAATGGTATAGGGAAAATAAATCGAAATCAATATTTCACGTGTCGTAATGTTAATATTTCATTTGCATAGTATTATGTACTGATTGGCTCAAATATAAAGAGCTATGTCTATAATATACAGTGAGGTCCATAAGTAACAGATAAATTCATTATCTACATAATTTACAAGTTATAAGTAAAATCCTGAAAAACGTCAATTTTTAATTTTAAAATGATATTTTTTGAACATAATTTTATACTTCCCCCTTCAACTTCCTTAAAGTGACAGCTACCCCTTGAAGAATTTTAAATGGAACGAGGGTGCATGTGATAGCTCATTTGATAGGGTTTTTAACTATCCATTACTGTCAAGAAGCAACGGGCGCCCAGTTTGAACATTTGATTTAAACTGTTTTCATGTTCTTTTTATTTATTTAGTAACATTAAAAATGTAATATTTTTCAATAAAAAAATTAGATAAAATCAAAAAATCTTATATTGCTGGACAGAGAATTAAATACCCTTTCAAATGAGCTATCACGCACCCTCGTTCCATTTAAAAGTTTTAAAGGGGTAGCTGTGACTCCAAGGGGTTGAAGGGGGAGGTATAAAATTATGCTCACAAAAACGTCATTTTAGAATTAAAAATTGAAGTGTTTCAGGATTTTACTCATAACTTGTAAATTACGTAAATAATGAATTTATCCGTTACTTATGGACTTCACCCGTCTTGCAGACGGCTTCCCTTCATAATAGCTGATTTATTAAATAACCTTTTATAGTAGGTAAAATATACATACATTATAAAAAAATGGAGGTATAAATTGTTAATTTTTCTAAACATTTGACTGCGCAAGCCATGAGATTCCTCATGGATAATATTGAAAATAATTATGGTAGGTAGATTGTTGTCTTACCTAACCAGTTACATATCTTATCTAGCCAGTAACAAACATTTTTTTTGGTTCAAAATCAGAAAAGTAAATAATTAATATTAGTGTACACCAAGGTAGTGCTTTAAGGCCGCTACTTTTCTTATTACCTATTGTTTTGGATAACTAGGTATATTACTGATGATATCTCTATTACTTCCTCAACCCTCAAAGTGAGGTATGTATTCGTGAAAAACATTTTGGAAATTTTTGTTGTATTTCTGGACGAATCTCAACGAATTATGACGATACACAAAATTTCAGACAAAAAAAATTATGTCTGTGTCTGTCTGTATGTCTGTGTGTCTGTCTGTATGTGTGGTTCGCGATAGCAGCTACAGTTTTTGAGATAAAGTTTTCAAATTTGGTACACACATTCTAGAGGTCAAAGAAAGAGATTGCGTTCGTTGATGAGCAAAATCGGTTCTTAAAATTTGAAATGTCAATTTCTTTTTGACATTTCTAATTTTAAAATTTTAGTGACATTCCACTAATGTGACGTTTTTGAAAGGTCAATTTGAATTATAAAAAAAAAAATTAGTGACATTCCACCAATGTGACTATTTTGAATCGTCAAAAATTACTTTTTTCAAAAAAAAAAAATATTAGTGACATTCCACCAATGTGACTTTTTGAAACGTCAAAAATTACTTTTATTACAAACTCCACCACTCATCGAGTTTTACTACAGTGAGGAAGTTCTGATCCGCAAGTAATTGTCAGCGGTTTTTTTGTCCAAAATCAGAAAAGCAATAATTGATATTAGTGTACCCCAAGATAGTGTTTTGGGGTCATTATTTTGCCTTCTTTATATTACATAATGATTAATGATTTAGATAATTACATATACTACTGATGATATATCTATTGCTCCCTGTGACAAGAATTTAGAAGCATTGATTGATCTAGTAAATTCTGCCTTAGTTAATATCAGCAGCTATTTTCCTAGTGATGAATTGTCGCTTTCTTTAAAATGTCATCCTGTTGAAACACATACTCCTCAAGTTTGCTTTTAAAATTGATGGAAAATCAATTGAATAGGTATCTACTTTTAAACTCTATAGATATTTCATTGGATTGGAAATCTCATGTCTCATATTTGTAACAAATATGCATATAACTGTTTTGCGCTGAGGATATTACATTTTGCAACAATTTAAACAATGAAATAATTAAAAATGTAGGTAAGTAGTATAAAGAGATCTTTTGTACACTAAGAAAAAGTGTTATTATTATCACTGAAATTAAATAATTCCAAAACGCTGCGCTGTCTTTAAAAATAATGGTTCGTCAATATGACAAAACTGACCCGTTATTGGTATTGACCCTCATTATCCGCCACTATCAACTACAATATTAATAACCGATTTTTTTCAAGACTAAGATAAATTGTTAAAATAAATATAAAAAAGAAATTGTAATCGATAACATTCTGCTCCGTATTTTTGTTCTGATAACCAAAGCGACATAATTGCTGATAGCGATAACACTTGACCACGGCAAAGAGATTGAATTTCGCATGCTTCTGATAGTATCTAGCAGTAAATATCACGATTAGCTGTTTGCTGCAGTGAGATTAGAAATAAAATATCATTGTATTTCTGTAATCGAAAAGACACAATGAATTTATAGACATGACATAACAGAGATACCTTTTGTTGTAAATAGATAAGGAAATTATCTCCTTATCGACTGGCATTTTATGACACGGCAATTGTAAATATACAGGGTGATACTTATGTTTAAAAATTGGATGAGAAAGAAACATTATCCATATCAATTAAACAGTCGTTTCGCGCCAGTTTAATTCACATATGAAATTGAAACTGTGGAGCTACCATTTTTAGATGTATTAATAATAATATATAAAATTAAAAATGGTCAAAATAAGTTAGAATTTAACACATACAGAAAAGTTACGAATACTTATGCATTTATTTTATTTATTTATTTACAACAATTTATCCAACGAGAGATAAAACCGAGTACAGGATAAATAAAACAGATATACACAAAAATTCAAAATAGTGAACAATAGTGTACAAACATATATAAAAATACAATAGCACAAAATATAACGACTGTGATATTTTATTTTAATTTATATTATTCTGTTTGTATACTGTTATATAGTATACAAACAGAATAATATAAATTAAAATAAAATATCACACAATAAATAGAATATAAATACATTAATTAAACATACATTAAGTACATATTTTTTTATCAGCAACTTTACAGTTAAATATATCCAGACTGTTCTCGATATTACTATAATTTAAGCATATTTGTACGAAAGGTAGGATACATAACTATATTATTTGTCCTTATAATAATAATATAATAACACCACATGAAATTACAACCCCCTTTATCCCTGAAGGTCTGAAATGACTTTGTGTGGGAGAGGGCTACACATTTAGAGACAATGGACACACACCCAATATCCGAGTATACTACGATTAATCTCTCTCGCAGAAAAATCTCAGTTCCTCGACCGGGAATCGAACCCGGGACCCCGAGGTTTTCGAGGCAAGTACGTTACCTCTAGACCATGGAGCCATATTATTTGTCCTTGCAGTTAATCTTGGAATTCTATATTTAATTGAGGTAATAGGGGGACAGTCAATTTTATTATTAGATATTTTGTACAAAAAAATTACTGAGTGCATCACTCGTCTCCTAATTAGACTGCTCACTTCAAATTTATTTAAAAATAATTCTTGTGGTGTTCTTCTAACAAGATATGTACCCTCCAAAATGAAAGCTGCAAATTTGAAAAATCTTCGTTGTATTTTTTCTAGTGCTGTTATGTAAATATTGTAACTAGGATTCCAAACAATAGAAGCATATTCTAGTTTGGACCTAACAAAACTAACAAACAACATGCGTAAGAGTAGACAATTTCTTAAAATCATTGTTGTTGCGCAAAACAAAACCTAAACTTTAGAAAGCTCCAGATACACACATTCTTCAATATGTTTAAAAAAAGTTAGTTTGGAATCAAATGTAATGCCAAGGTCTTTAATAAACTCGGATCTCTCTAGGGTGGTGTTGTCCAAACTGTAGTCAAATATAAATGGATTTGTTTTCCGTGAAAATGACATGACTTTACATTTGGTAGTATTTAAAGAATGACGATTGTTAACGTACCAATTATTAAGAATATCAAGATTGTGCTGGAGTCTCAGGCAATCAAGATCAGACTTTATGCAGAAATATAATTTTAGATCATCAGCATATAGCAAATAATGTTCATCTAGGTTATCAACAATATTATTCATGAATAATATAAAAACCAATGGACCGAGTATAGAACCCTGCGGCACTCTAGATGTTTAAGTAAATTCAACAGATTGGTAATCACGATATTATAACAAATTGAGATCGGCGAGATAGATATAAATAGAATAAAATTTTCAAAGAAACGCTAAGGCCAACGTCTTCCAATTTTGTTAATAATATACCGTAATCCAATTTGTCAAACGCCCTTGGAAAAGTCAGTGTAAATAACGTCCACCTGACCTTTACGATCTGTTGCTTCGGAGATAAATTGAGTCTTGCAAACAAGGCTCGATACCGTGGCCCATCCCTGGATAAATCCATGCTGATCTTCAACTACAGTTGAAATGAAATATAATCATATATCAAAAATTCAAAATCTTTAGAGAAATTGCATAAGATGGTAATAGGACGATGTTTTTCAATTTCGTGCTTATTACCCTTTTTAAATACTTACTGGACAAATTCTGGATTGTTTCCACATATCCGGAAATGTCTCAGTTTCTAATATCAAATAAAAAATTAATGCAAGAACTTGATCAGGTCCAGTGGTCATTTTTGTTTTCAACTTTTTAATTGACTTAAGTACCTCAGTCTCACTAAACTGTCCAATGCAGAGAACGTTATTATTACATATATAAGCTGTTGCCAGGTATGTATTCACTAGAATTGATAATGGCATTGGAAAAAAAAAAATAGCAAGAGAATTGACGATGTCTTGAGGATTTTCAAGGCTAGTACTGTTATAATTAATACTACTGGGAATACTTGTACAGTTTTTTTGAATTAATGAATCCCCAAAATTTATTTGGATTGACTTTTATAGAGTTGTCAGTCTCTTTAATGTATATATAATATGCATCATGAATATATTTTTTAAAGGAAGCTCTTAAGTCTTTAAATTGGTTGTAGTCAACCTGTCGCTTGGACTTCATATACATACTCCAAGTTCGGTCTTTCTGTTTTAAAAGTCTAATTGTGTTGGGATTAAATCAAGGAGAGGTACTGTTTGTGGCAAGGTATCTTTTTAGGGATATTATTTCTAAAAACAGCATATATTTTTTCATAAAATTCAAATAAAACTTCATTAACTGACATATCCGACGAGAAAACCCAATCAATTAAGTTTAATTCACCATAAAGTGCGGGAAAATCAGTTTTTTTTAATTAAAAGATGTATGGCTAGATAAGGGAAAGTTATTTGCTTTTTGTTTTCTGTATAAGAACTTGTGATACAGAGGGCAGGGTGATGCAAAACTTCTATTAATAAGATTGAGGTTGCTTTCTTAACACTGCATGGTTCATTGCACAAAATTAAAAAAATACTTAGGATATATTCCTAAGGATTCTCACCACTGCATTGTGCTCAACACAAAATGGGGTTTTAATTTTTTTGTTCATCGTCTATTAAGCTTCCCCCTCAATAAGGAGAGGTTTAAAAAAAGGAAAAGACATTGATTAAGGAGATAGCTGTGAGTAATAGATATTCTGTAAATTTAATTAATAAAATAATTAAGACAGGTACGTAAATTTAAAGAGACACTTCGAAATTCTTCGACCTTTCAAAATGAAAGAGAAATCGAAATTTGTATCTGCTTCATACACGACCCTCGATTCCCCCGTGGTGTCAGGTAAGATTTTTAAAGATGGTATAATATGTTGGACAAACTAGATGATTAATTCAAGATAGATTCAAAGAGGATATGGCTCATATCAAATATGGTAGAACAGATAAGTATAGTGTTACCCAACATGCGTTTGAGAACAATCACAAAATATATAGTAGCAATTTAAGATTAATTAGGAATGTAAAAATACTAGACCTGGATGTATTTGAAAGCTTGGAAATTGCAGGTCAATCCCGTATAGTCCGCCCAATTGGTTAGTGAGTCACGGTTCACAGAACAGTAAAATTAGTTTAGGTATAAATAGGATACATTGTTGGCATACAGTTAGTTTTAATCATGCATGCATGATGCTAACTTGATTGCCGAAACATGTGTCGAGAGCAGTATAATATGGCGTTTTGGTGTTTTTGTGGAAAACCACGTCAGCGTTATTTCATTGGTGGCAAATATAAATTATTCTGAAATTATGTAATTATGTTATATATTCCTAGCGTGCTGGCAAATAATCCTATCTCAAGAGGTTATAATTTTCCAAGAGAAGCAAGAACCATTATATTTGTGTCTTTTTCATGACACATTCAGATAGGAACTTAACGTCCAATGGGAACACATTGTTGTTTAAACGTTGATATGACATTAATTAACGTTACACAAACGTTAATTAACATTATATAAATGTTTAGACAAACACATTTTCTCACTGGGTGCTTTTAACTCGAGATCTTTAAAATTGTAACAGGAGAGTTTGCCAAATCGGCAGACGATGTTACATGTTTATGAAATACAACTACACTATACCACACCTCTAGTATGGATTACATACATAATTATGTAATGCAGAATTATATGCATTTAAAATGAAATCCACTGTAGTGGGACATCCCCGTTCTAGAGTCCTTATAGCATTACTACAGGTGACAGACTAGACGATCAATTCAAACTAGATTCAAAGAGCATATGACCCATCTCAAATATGGTAGAACAGATAAGTCTAGTGTAGCCCAACATGCGTTTGAGAAAAACCATAAAATCGATATTTAACAATTTAAGATTAATTAGGAATGTAACAAACACTAGACAGCTGGATGCATTTGAAAGCTTGGAAATCATAAAGTGTAAAAATAATATGAATAGTGACAGAGGGCCTATCCCAAATAGCCCGTTTTATTGATTAATGGGTCACGGTTCACCGAACCGTGACGGTTCGGTGAACTGTGACAATAGTTTAGGTATAAATAGGGTAGATTGTTAGCATAAGTTTAAGTTTTAATCATCTCCAGATGATGCCATCTTGGTTCGCAAAATGCGCGTCAAGTGCAGTATATAGTGTTTTGGTGTTTCGTGGAAAACTACGTCAGTGTTATCTTCACATCAAAGGTTGCAACCCACTTCAAGAATACTATACAGACAAAACGTGTTTCTAAATAGGAGTTAGTTTTCATGTAACTAATAAATGTTATGTCGTGACAAATGATGTTATTAACAATATAAAACATGAAAACTTTGCTTGGGTGGTATATTTATTATATTGTCTGCTTAATTTCCTAATACTTGAATAAAACTACGTAATAATAACAACCATTATTGTCTATAATTATTTATTTGTGGCATCCTACAATGTTTCCTCTCACCTTCTTTAGTATTAAGCCACTGTCTTAAAAATTATTCCAACTTTTTTTAAATAGGTAAGATGTTGGTTTTTTGAAAAAATGTTTTTGCGTATCCAGAAAATATCCCTCACAATGTTAATCAGATAATGAAACTATCAGATGAAACTGTTTAAAATACACTGCTGGAAACTTGGAAAATTTTTTCTAAAACATTGCATTTTTGCCGTTTTTTAATATGAGGTACTTTAAATTAGGCTTTGAAACAAAAATGTATTTTTTAAGTTACCTGTCACATAACAACTAATCGCACGTGTAGATAGTAACTAGATGAAAATAAGTACAGTTTAAAATGGTTAAAGTTAATGAATCTACACTTTATAGAATAATTGGTATGCTGGAATCTAACTTATCACAAAGAAATGTAGCTTGAGGGCTGCAGATAAATCAACGTGTTGTTTCAAGGGTATAGCGAAGGTTCCGATACACAAAATGAGTGCAATTTACCCATGGAGGAGGCCACACAAGAATAACAACAGTCAAAATAGATAGAATTATATGCGACGCAATTCAAAACCAGAGTACAAAAAATACACAATTTAAACATTTCTTCCAAAAGCATTCGAAATCGATTACATGAAGCCCATTTGAATGTTCGATAACCTAACAGGAACCTCCTCAAATTAACAAGAGGCCACAGAAGAAATCATCTGCTCAAGAGCACGTGAATTGGGGTTTGCAAGGGTGATCCCAGTGCTTATTTACTGATAAGTCTAAATTCGCTTTGCATCCTGATAATAACCGCGCTCATGTTTGACCAAGAGTTGGAGAAAGATATGAAGAAAATTGTTCGTTTGATAGAATTTTTATGAAGGAGATTGTGTGCAATGTGGGATGTAATTTATTTTGGTGGTTGAACGAATTTTCAATATTCGACAAGCATCCCGTAAACACTTTACGCTATCTTGAGGCTTTGCAAGAAAACATTCCTCAGTTTGCCAATGAAATTAGTAATGGATTTATATACGTGCATAATAATGTGACGTCTCATATAGTGGTTGTAGTAAATCAGTTTTTTTGAAAATAATCAGCTTAATAGGATGATATTAATCAGCTTGCTCCCCAGATGGCGAGATTAGTCTCGTTTAATGGGCGCACTTTTGATATACTGGTACTGAAGTATCGTTTATGGTCCATGGCATTCAAGCGGAATATTTTCATAAAGCTGGCGATAAGTGGAATAGCTATAATCGAAGATATAGTAGTGATTGGCATTGTGACTTACTTGAAACCCTCTCTGATTTTGGAGCCTCTGCAAGAGTAAAAAAATGAACGAAGTTTGTGTAGCATTTAATCTTCCTAGTAAAATTGGAGTTGATGGGTCACAAGTTATGGACTTATACGATAATGGCCAAATAAGTACAAGAGATTCGAGATTATTGCGAAACGGATGAAATTAATACTTAATTAATTTACTTGAGAATCATGCATCATCAAGGAAGAATTACTACAGAAAGCTATAATAAGAGCATAGAAGAGCTACTTTTGGAATGCGAAAAAAATAACACCTAAAAAATTCAAAGAAGAGTGGAACATTTTTATATTGAATTTAAATGTTAATGGAGCAATTGTTAAATTGTTATCCACCCATTACAATAGATAGCAACTTGCTTTGCTCAACTTCTACTTGTTCAACCTTGAGATTGTATGAAATGTCGTCCTGTACCACCTCGAAATATTGAAGAACTTATTATTGTAATTTCTGAAAAATAATTCCACAAGACAGGGCAATTATCAGTGTGCCTCGACGATGTGAGGCAGTAATAGGAGCACGTGGGTACAGACGACTCTAAACAAGCCGCGAAGTAACGAGAAGTGGCATTATTTTTCATTTGTTATAATAGTTTTGAAGTGTCGCATTTGTGCATTAATATCCATTATTTATTGTTTTATAATAATCACGCCCGTGCGTGTACAGTGTGACAATGTTTGTTTTCTGTATTGTTTTTAACTCGGCTTTTGATGTTACATTAAGTTTGCAAGATGCCTAGAAAGTGCTACGTCCCTGCGTTGTATATTGAATTACAATTAGAAGTGAAAACCAACGGAACGCAAACTACGTATAAATTCCCTAGGGATGAAGCATTGAGGACAAAATGATGAGAGCAATCCAAGGAAAGACTGGATCCCATCACATTATTCTGTTGGGTTCTTTACATTTTGTTGAAGGTGATACATTTTAGTTTATTATAGATATTTTACCAGATCGGTCATAAAGAAACAAATCTTGCATACCAAAGGTAAAAAGAAAATGTCATTCCATCAGTTTTTTCAAATATACCCAAATATTCTTTCAGTATTTGCTAACACACTTTTAAATAACTATGTAAAAACTCAGAATAATCGTTTACTCGAACATACTAGAACAAAGGTACGCGTAGAAAAAGAAATACACAACAAAATAAAAAAAATCTAGATACATTCAAGAGAACAAAATAAAGTTTGACATTTTTCTATAACTGTTTTAATTCTATAATTTTTTCCATATGTATTCAGCCAATAATAAATTTAATAAAATAATCAACTTGTCCTTCGGTAGTAGATTGTCTTTGTTTTTTTTTTTGTTGAGAATTTATTTCAATTTAGTAGTATATCCATAATCCATTGCTCATCCCTTATCCATCATATCCTGGCAAGAATAACTGCCCTAATAAATTTTCTACAGTTTTATGTCAATTCCCTACAAGTATATTTTTGTTTTCATACTAGATAAGTGTAAAAATATGGAAGGGTTTCATTTGCTTAAAAAAAATAACTTATTCATTAGCAAAGCGCACATACAAATGGGTAAAAAACCTCAAAAATGCATGGCTTCAGAAAAATTATTATAATTTTGAAAATAAAGCAAAGCGTGTAGATTTTCAAAAAACGTTTCATAGGATAAGAATTGGACATTCTAACTACAGAAATGTAAATGTTTTATCGATTATCTGTCATCCCAGATCACCTATCAGGTTTAAATTAAAAATACATTGTCATATTTCACCCTGTACATTTATTTTTAATAAACTGGATAACAAGGAGCGTTACTGGAAATTACAGCACAATTGTTTATAGTCAAAATAAAAAAAATCGTTCAAATCGATAAAACTGTCTAGGAATTATTACGGTTCAAAGCCCTCTATAATTTTAAGTGAGTCACTTAAGGAATCCGCTATTATTTTATTAAACAACGATAAATGTGTATCTGATTATTCCGTAGATTTTATATTAACTGGTTAACTATCCTTAGAGACGCGGTAGGGAAGTAAACAACGTCAATATAACATAATGTCTCACGTGTCTATGGAAAAATATAAAATGAAAAAGTGATGTTCATGTTTGACATTGATACAAAAAGTCAATCATCACCAATCATTACCAAAGCCATTTTTCTATAGATTTGAGAATAGAGTCAGAGAGTCTGAAACGACAACTTTTATAATCTAAAATATTTTACATTTAACATTTTCATTTTCAGGTTATTAGTTATGAGACATTTTTTGGAAAAGCAAAAACATTTTTTTTAATAATAATATAAGTATTTAGCTAGGGCTTATGATTTTCTCGAATACATTTTTATTTATGAAAATGTGTTGCTTAGTAACGTCATGAGACCAATTAGTGATCAAAATCACTAGCAAGTAGGGCGAGGGATTTGCAATTAAATTTTTCGAAGGACATTATTAAATAAGAAATCCTGAGTTTTAAATAAAAATTTATTTATACAAAATCGTAATCGTGACATATTTGATTGTACAATTTCACAAACAACATTTAGATTTCAACATAATACATATTATTTTTTACGACCTCTATAGAAAATAATATTTTTCTCCCTCAAATGCGGGTAGAAAATGGTACTTTATCTCCCTAGGGAGGCAAAATAAAGTATTTTCTACTCGCATCTTTAACTATTACCATAGTTACCTTGAAATCTCTGCTAAAATATCAAAATAGACGTCAAAATTAAGGCAAGTTAAGTAGCTGTTATAGCTTTATCTTGTATCTCTGGAGGCGTATTTGTTATGTTTTTGTCACTTTTGTTACTGTAGTAATTATTATTCATTCTTTTTTTAATTAGGAGCTACTATTTTTTTAATAATAATAATGGAGCCGCGACAATTTAATTTGTTGTCTTAATTATTTTTTGTCACCATAACAACTAACTTAGAAACTGGTATTTTAATAGTCCATGGCTTATTATTGAAATTACTATTAAAACTGTCATAATACAGATACACATTTAAGAAATGTTATTTCCTTTTCACCTGTTTTTTATATTATAGGTCGTAGAAAAAATCATATGTATAACATGGGAGGAAAGTATCATTTTATCCCTTGAATGATAACTATTAAACTTCATCCGCAAAATGAAATGTTACTCTTTCCTCCCTTGTTATGCAAATAACTATAATAGTGTAGTTCATAAGTTAAAAAAACGGTGTTAATTTCCTATAAAGGTCATAAAAATATGGGCGATAGCTCATTGGATTCGGAATGAAGTCTAGAAAAATGTATATAAATTGTTTACCAGCACATAAAAAATTGCAAAAGTTATTATCAAATTATAATAAAAAAAAGGCATTTAGTTTTTTCGCAAATAATTTAGAAGCTATTAATAACTAAGAAATTAAAAAAAGGTTCTTAAAGGGGACGAAATTTCCGATAAAAAAGTCCTGCACCTCCATTATTAATAATTTTAATTTAATGGTGAAAATAGTACTCCGCGCGGCGAACGCCACGCTGCCGCAGACCTCAGAATCTAACCGTAGCAACAAACAATTTTTTTTTAGCTATAAAATATTAATTAAAAAATTTCAAAAAATTATCGGATCATCTAGACATCCCAAGGAACATCCACTTAAAAAAAATTTTTTTCATCCATTTTTCATAAAATTCGCTTATTGTTAATTAACAAATTTTTTTGGGGTTCACGTTTATGTTTATAATCAGATAATTGTTAAACTAAAGACGTGAAAATTATAACCGATGCTGGATACATTGTGACAAGTATACTTTATGAAATAATCACATCACGATATTTTTAATTGTTATGGTTCATTAGTTATTAATCTTTTACGTTAACAAAAAACTAATAAACGATAAAAAAAGTGAAACATTTTTTTTATCAATATTTGTTATTATCATCGTTTTTGTACATCAAAATACTATTAGATTTTATAATTTTTAAATTTTTAGTGATATTTGTTTAAAAAAATGTTATAAACAAATGGATTAGTTGCATATTTTAGAAATTTTTTTTTGCCAAATTATTAGTTTAATGATATTGATTTTTAAAAAAAAATTTTTTTCTTAAAAATTTTTTTTATTGTTAATATTCATTTTTTAACTTTTTTCGTTATTCGAATAATAGATTAACAAAAGATTATTTTTTTCTAAATTTATAATTTGCAATTTTCTACAAAGTAAAAAAAAAATTTTTTCGCTTAAAATTTATTTGTTTTTAATAAACAATGGTCGAATGTATTAATATTTTTTTTTTAAAAAAAAAATACTAAAAACAACCATATATTTAACCAATCGAAAAAAATTTTTTTTCGATTTTTTTATAGAATTTTCAATTGTGCTACTCTACAGAAATTAAAGTGCCTCCTTCTTTTGTTAAATTATTAACCTCTATATCTTTTAAACTATTAGAGATACGACAATGGATAATCAAGTCGTCTTTATAAAGGATTAATTAATCTTTAAAATGACAATTTTGTTGAACAAAATTGTCTTGCAGGTTTATTACTGTATCTGCAATATTTAATAAGCTATAAGTCATAAAAGTTTCGAAAATGGCAAAGAAACCTTAATTTTTTATAAACAAATGCGTATAATAGCTGATTAACAATAGTTACAAACTAGATGGTTAACTCATTGTAAAGATTAATTAATCCATTATAAAAACGACTTGAATTCATTGTCGTATCTCTAATAGTTTAAAATATATAGAAGTTAATAATTTAACAAAAGAAGGAGGCACTTTAATTTCTGTAGAGTAACAAAATTGAAAATTCTATAAAAAATCGAACAATATTTTTTTTTGTTATTGGTTAAATATGGTTGTTTTTAGTATTTTTTTTCTATAAAAAAAATATTAATACATTCGACCATTGTTTATTGCAAATTGTTTATTAAATAAACAAATAAATTTTAAGCGAAAAAAAATTTTTTTTCACTTTGTAAAAATGATAAATTATAGAATTTAGAAAAAGAATCTTTTGTTAATCTATAATTTAAATAATGAACAAAGTTAAAAAATGATTAACAGCAATAAAAAAAAATTTTTAAGAAAAAAAATTTTTTTAAATCTTCCACTAATAATTTGGCAAAAATTTTTTTTTCTAAAATATGCAACTAATCCATTTGTTTATAAAATTTTTTTAAACAAATACCACTAAAAATTTTAAAAATTATAAAATCTAATAGTGTTTTGATATACAAAAAACAGTGATAATAACAAATATTGATAAAATAATTTTTTCACCTTTTCTTATCGATTATTAGTTTTTTGTTAACGTAAAAGATTAATAAAAACTAATGAACTATAACAATTAATAATATCGTGATGTGATTATTTCAAAAAGTAAAAGTATACTTGTCAAAATGTATTCAGCATCGGTTATAATTTTCACGTCTTTAGTTTAACACATTATCTGATTATAAACATAAACGTGAACTCCAAAAAAAAACTTATTAATTAACAATAAGCGCATTTTATGAAAAATGGATGAAAAATTTTTTTTTAAGTGGATTTGTTCCTTGGGATGTCTAGATGATCCGATAATTTTTTTGAAATTTTTTAATTAATATTTATAGTTTTTTTTGTTGCTACGGAAGATTCTGTGGTCTGCGGCAGGTCGCTCGCCACGGGAGCATATTTTCACCATTAAATTAAAATTATTAATATTGGAGGTACAGGACTTTTTTATCGGAAATTTCGTCCTCTTTAAGAATCTTTGTTTTTAAATTACTTAATTATTACTTATAGTTTCTGAATTATTTGCGGAACACTAAATGCTTTTTTTTTTATCTTAATTTGTTAATAACTTTTGCAATTTTTTATGTGCTGATAAACAAATTTTATACATTTTTCTAGACGTCATTCCGAATCCAATGAGCTATCGTCCATATTTTCACGACCTTTATCACTAATTAACACGGTTTTTAACTTGTGAACTAGACTATAAGTTCTTAATTGATACCGACAAAATGATTCATTTTGGTTACGTCAAACAAAAAATTTATATTTATTATAATAAAAGGTTTCTTTGGATCAATAAAATTAAGTTAAGTGGCAACAGGAACTTTTTTGAAGTATTGCCACTAATAAAGTGTTTTCATTGGAGCTTGTGACAAAAAATAATCAATTTCATTGGATGTAAGTACGTGGAAGCAGTCAAAAACTAAACAGTCAAAAACTAAATAATGTGCAGAGGTTCTGTTACCAAATATTTTCAATAATTTATAGGACTGTGGGTTAATACCTAAAAAAAGGTGCGAGGAAATAATAACAACTAATTTCAACATAATTTATTTTGGTGATAAAAAGGTACGATTTATGCATATTGTAATCCAAATTATCTGTAATCATATTAAAATATTACCTTGCACCATTAGTTAATTAACTCTTTAAAAAATTAAAGGTCAGCGACCGAGGTTTCTAGAATGTACTGAATAACTAATTTATAATTAGTGACTTTATAATAAGCGGAAATTAGTTAAATACCAAGTTAGAACGACAAAAATTCTAGAGCAAATACTAGTGTATCAAAATGAAATTATTTTTAATCACACACCAACTTACTCCAATTAAAAAAAAAACAACAAATTGTTGTCTAAAATAACGTTACAACCTTGCATAACTATGGTGTATGATGATGATATTTTGAATTTTTTTTTTTTTTTAATATATTTGTTATACTATAAATACACTAATCAACAAATTTTGGGGAACACTTTTTCAGCCGGTCAGCATTTTTTAAAGAAAAGGCAGACGCAAGACTTGCGCTACTTAGTATCAACTTGGTATCAAGTTCGGTGTATTGTTCTTTCAACAACAGTTTTCTTCAGCTATAATAAAAAATTGAGGACTACCAAAATCAAAATGCGATTTCACTTAAAATGTAATGGAAATTCTGTTACAGCCGAATTTGAGTAGTATGTTTGCCCTCCATTAGCATCAATTACAGCCTGGCATCATCGAAGCATACTGAAAATAAGATGTTTTAACATGTCTTGTGAGAAATTTCTCCATTCTTCCAGAATAACCTCATCCAACTCCTCAAGAGTCCGAGATAGATCAAGACGGTTCCTAATACACCTGTCGCGTAAATCCCAAACGTGCTCGATGGGATTTAGATCTGGACTCATGGCTGATCACTCCATCACTTGGATTTCTTGTTCTCGGAGAAAACGTCTTGTTAAATTTGAAGTATGAATCGTACATTTATCATGTTGCAGGATGAATCCATCGTGAAAACTGTTCGCAAATAGTATAACATGCTCTTGAAGAATTGTTTCAATATAAATTTGTGAGATGAGACGTTGAAGAACAACTAAGTTGGTGCGACAGTTTATACAGATGCCATCCCAAACCATGACTGATCCACCTCCAAATCTGTTCACTTCCTGTATACACTGAGCAGTGTATCGCTCTCTAGAACGTCTGTACACTCGTATACGATCATCAGAATGAGTTAGAGTAAACCGCGACTCGTCCATAAAAAGCACAGACCTCCAGTGTCGAAGTTGCCATTGGACATGTTCGTAGTCAAAATTTCTAGGGTAAGTTTGTGATACCTGCTCAAGCGAGGAACTCGCACAGACCTGCGAGAACTCAAATTTGCTTCTTTAGGTCTTCTTCTAACTGTCTGAAATTGTCATACCGGTAACATTTCGAAGTAGATTTTGTAGCTTACGTGTAGGAGAAGTTCGACGGGATAATGAAGAATTGACAATATACCTGTCGTCCAGATGGGTAACTACCCAGTTTCTCTTCTATGACCCTGTCCATTTCTTCTGGAATTTTGACCCGTTTCAAGGTATCTATGCTACGCACTGCAGATAACAGATGGAGAAGGTTTGCCACATATCGCATAGATCGACCATCTTAAGAAGTCTAGGCAATGACGTGCAAATTCGACGATGAAAGGTTACCGTATGCCAGTCAGTAATCAAAGAGACCATATAATTACCATACTTTTTTCTCTTTAGAAATTTTTTGGTATGGCAGCCGGTTACAGAGGGGGAAGGCTTTTTTTAATCGAATGGTTACCAATATTTGTCCGCATAGGTAGTTAGTGTATGTACTCCACATGCGTCAATTACGCTGGCAGACAAAACTTTCGGTCGGCGCGCGGTAACCGGAAATTGAAAAAAAATTTTTTTAGTTACCGGACCATATCTAGCTCAAAATGTTTGTTTTGGTGTGTACAGTACTGTACTGTAGTGGCAGACATTTCTATCGGTTGGTTTTTGAGCAATTTGCCATCAAAATGGCGAAAAATGGATTAAAATTTAAAATGTTGATAAAAATTGTTAAAATTAAAAAAAAAATGCCAAAAACCTCAAACCACTCTTTAAAGGGTTAAACAAAATTTCAGTTTTTCGTGTCTGTACTACAAAAGGGTGGTTTGGGTGATTATATTTGGCAAAAATGTCTGCCAGCCAAGGTTGGGGTTCTTTAGTGCCTTGTGAATCATAAGCTGGCTGGGCAGAATTTTTTTTTAATTTCAACTATTTTTTATCAACATTTCAAATTTTGATCAATTTTTTGCCAATTTGATGGCAAATTGCTCAAAAACCAACCGATAGGAAATATCTGCCACTACAGTACAGTACTGTACACACCAAAACAAATATTTAGCGCTAGGTTTGGTCCGGTAGCTAAAAATTTTTTTTCAAAATCCGATTACCGCGCGCCGACCGGAAGATTTGTCTGCCAGCGTAATTGGTGTATGTGGAATACATATACAAACTACCTATGCGGATAAATATCGGTAACCAATCGATTAAAAAAAAATTATCTCCCCCCACCGTATCCGACCGCCATACCTAAAATTTCAAAGGAGAAAAAGTATGGTACTCATATGGTGTCTTTGATTGCTGACTGGCAGACGGTAACCTTTCATAGTCGAATTTGCATGCTACTGCCTAGACTAAAATCAAAGCAACAGCTCTCGCGTCAAACAGATAAGTTGATTAGTAATGAATGTTAGTTTTGTGGTCAAAAGTAGCATTGTTTTGAGACAATTTTTACAGTTAAGCGTCTATAAAGAAAAAGAGAAAGGAAATGCCGCAATTCTTTTCGCATTTTGTGAATAACAATCTAGACAAAAATATAGCAAAAAATGTCCCATGTCAATCGTTTCTTTATAAAGATATAAGCGTTCAAAAAAAGTGTTCCTTAAAATTTGTGGATCAGTGTATAATACTTCATTTTAACATATTTTTTTAGCTACATGAAAAATTGACCGAAAAATTGTAAAATTTTTATAAATCTAAAAAACCGCTGCCAATTACTTGGGGATCAGAACTTCCTCACCGTAGTAAAACTCGACGTGTGGTGGAGTTTATAATAAAAGTAATTATTGACGTCTCAAAAAAGTCACATTTTGACGTTTCAAAAAAATTACATTGGTGGAATGTCACTAATATTTTTTTTAGACATTGGGGACCAATTTTGCTCATCAAGGAACTCAATCTCTTCCTTGACCTCTAGAATGTGTTTACCAAATTTGAAAGCTTTATCTCAAGCTGTAGCTGCTATCGCGAACCACAAAGACACACACACACACACACACACACACACACACACAGACAGAAAATATTTTCTGTCTAAAATTTTGTGTATCGTCATAATTCGTCGAGATTCGTCCAGAAATGGAATAAAAATTTTCTAAATTTTTTCACGAATACATAACTTCTTCACATTGAGGGGTGAGGAAGTAATTAAGAAAACGAACAATATTAAGAATCTGTTCTTAATATTCTTTTTAAACGTTAAAAATTGGATAAAAACCATTTACTAATGGTCAATCGCAATAAAGCGTGAGCATTATGTGTGTAGCTATATTATTTAATTTTTAATCAAATAAAGTGAGAGGATTCCGTTTTGTACCTTATAGGTCTAACTTATATTCATTACTATTTGTTACCAATAATTTATTTCGCAGTAAGGATACGATCCTTACGCACCACTTACGCCCAGGTACTAATTAAAGATATGCTAACCATTGAGATACTATTCCTTCGTAAAATGGAGAAATAACAGAATATTTTTGATTCTATTCGCATTACTGTTTACCTCAAAATAACCTAAAATATAACGAACAGGAGAAATTAATGAAACTATATTTTCGCTTCACGACAGGAACTAATAAATAATACTACGGCTATATTTCGGTAAAACAATCAATCATTATGTTTGTATTCTTTATCATTAGTTCCCACTAATTGTCTGTTTAGCTCGGCTCAAGTCACTGACTTCTCTGATAACTACCTACTCTTTTTAGAACTGAAATCTTATTCGTTTTGAAATTTCACGTTACCATTTTATTTGTTTCATTTGACTTCTATATTCGATAATACACTTTTTTGACGAAAATATCCCGAAGAACGGCAATGTTGATACACAGATCACAGAGCATTAAAAATATTCCTAATATTCTTAACTAAGTAAAAAAAATTGATAACGCCTTTACTTATTTCCAATATTTGTTTATTGGTATATACATTTCTTTTCAGTAGCAACTATGATCCTAACAAATAAATCACAAATCATATTGACTACGAGTGGTATTTGGAAGACTATTCATCAAATTTTTGTTTAATAATTGTAGTTACCTACTTCTCAAATTTTGGCTTTCATCAGATTTAATAATCCGGTACAACAAAAACCTGAATATCAATATACACCAATAATTCCTTATACACAAGGTTTATCAGAGAAACTACGTTGTGTCGGAAATAAGTGCCATGTTAGGACAGTATATTTCAAACGAGTAATACTTTTAGATCAATTTTAACAAAAAGGTAGTTAATTTCTGGAAATATATATACAACTCCACTGTAGCTTTTGTCAAGTCAGCTCGCGCAGAATACTTTGGGTCCTGGAGGTTCCTGCGCTGCTATATTTTAAGGTAAGTGCTCTATAGACTAATTATTTGAAAGATCACATTTTTGTTTTACTGTGTATTTTATAGTTTATAATTAAATATATTTTACTTTACAGCTACCCTAGTATTTATTCTTTTGCTTAGTTCTCATTCTTTATTTTGTACAACTACTTTTTGCTATCATTCATTTTTGTTCTCATTAAATTCTATTGCATTCGTAATTTTTTTAGTAATTAGATAATCTTAGTACTTTTGAACTTTACACACCATTTATATTTACTACATTGTACGAATTTTTTTTAGTCTTTGCCTAACTGTATTTTCATTAATAAATTTATTTATATTTTAATTTTCTTGGCTAGTTATTTATTTTTCACACATCAAGAAGGATCTGTAAGACTTTCGGGACTGATTTGGTATATTCGACCTTATACCACAATTTACGATCGTAATAAAGTAAAGTAGCCCTTTTGGAAATAACTTTTTAAACACGTATAATACAGAAAAATCATAGATAAAAATTAGAGAACAAAAAATTCTACACAAAAAACGTTTTTAAAGAAAATTTCGTACATGCAACTGTTTTCATGTAAAAAAAAACTTTGATTATTTTTTGTGTAGAATTTTGTGTTCTCTAATTTTCATCTATGATTTTTCTGCAATATACGTGTTTTAAAAGTTATTTCCAAAAGGGCTACTTCTATGCAGAATTTCACGTAAGGGTTATTTAATCTCAGTTCAAAATCCCTAAAAGTAAAATTGATGCATAAATTTAGAAAAATATTGTAAAAGATACAAAAAAAACTCGAGATTATGTTTTCAGGCAACTCATAAAAAGTGAAAGAAATACAAATTGAACATATCTACACTCCTTGCTGAAATTAATGCCATATTAAAATCTTGGGCATGTAATATGAAGAAACAAAATTGTACTGACTATGATGGAGTGGTAATTAATGCATATTATTTGGAATATTACCGCAAGGTTAGTGCAAGAATTATATTTGAATAAGGGGAAAATAGCGATAAAACTCTTTAGCGATGTTGTTTTTAAATCTGCGAGAAGAAAATTACAGGCACGTTCAGAAAAAAGAACTTGAAGTGCAGCAGCTATAATTGAAGAAGAGAGTATTGTCCTAATTTCGACGAAAATACCCTGGAAGATCTTCAGAAAAAAATCTTTCTATAGCATCTTTTCAACTTGCTTTGCGAGCTGGGGGAGGAACACATTCTCTAACATACTTTGTTATAAAAGATATTAGCAATGATGGCTCTTCCATTGCACAAGAAGGATCTAGGAATCTTTCTACAAGCAAATAGTTTATTGAAAATGGAAAGAATCCTAATTTATATTCAAAGTGGTATATTTTTAATTACAATATTTTTTTCAATTTCAATCATTGATTGATTGATTAATTAGGAGGAGTTCCTCATGCATGATGTTATGCATACCAAATTTAAAATCGTTAGTATTTATAAATGTTGAGTTATAAAATTAAAATATTTTTTATCTGAAATTTCAACGAAAACGAAAAGGTTTATGCTCATAAGAACTTTTCGACTCAAAATTAAGTACTTTCTCTATCACATGATACAGTTTGGCATGGTCACTCTGAATTACTCTGTATATAATATAGTAAGAACACGTATGTAAATATAATCCTAATGCACAAAAATTAACTACAGAAAGTTTGTTTCAAACCAAAAGATCTAGACCTCAGCCCAAGAAGTTCTTTTTAATAATGTATTTAACGTCGCTTGGAGAAAACCCCATCAATGCTTGTGTGGACATCGGCACTGTTTTCCTGAAGGCGTACATCCAAAATTTATTTAACTATAACACCAGCCACCAAAAGAATGAGGGCTACCGTTTTTAGGCCTCACCAATTGGCGCCACTGGCGAGTAAGGTAGCTGTCAAAAGTTACTGTTAGGCGCGGAACAAGTTTATAAAGTTTTATTATCATTATTCCGTACACCAGTAAATAAAAAAACTTGTTAATTATGCGTCAGTGTTGTGCAGTTCCATTTTGTTCTGAAACAAAAAACGGACATGTGTTTCCGAGAAACAAAAGTCGCCTAAAATATTGGTTGGTGGCGATTCGCATTCGAAACATTCTCGTGTTTGTAAGAAACATTTTAATCCTGACGATTATGTATTACCAAAGGAGCCTACTACAGAAAATCGTAAGTAATAATCATGTACAATTGTTGTTTTCATCATGCTCATGCTTGATATAACCTAACTTTAATAACATAAGACACCTCTGATAGGCACAATAATTTCCCTACTGAGTAAGTAAATTACTAGTTTCCCCTTCTGCCGTCATTGTGTTAAATGTTTTTCAGCTAATTTTCATAAAAATCACTAAAAACCCGCGTTAAAAAGCCATAATAAACATTAACATTCAATGACATTTACCTTATCCTACACCAGCGCCTTTCGTGTTGAATTCAAGCGTGGTAGCCCTCATTATAAGCTACTGCAAAACCTACTTGACGCCTTATTATAACTTATTACTTATGCCTTATCATTTTAAATAGGGAGAAGGCTGTTTGAATTTCTATTGTTACACATTACCAATTGGTGGGAACTAAATTGTTCAGATTTTATCTGAATATTGTTAGAGTACCAGCCGAAATAAGTACGCGGTAATGTGTAGCAGCAAGATGAATGTAAACAATAAAATAGTTTTTACAAACAAATGTCAAACAAGTCATGAAATAATTTAAACTAAATACTGACGTTATTGGTCAGTTATCTAACAGCTACACTTTTTAACATTCTGAGAACATTAAGTACAAAATTAATTTAACCTGAATACGTAACTACTAGTTCTAGTTTATGATTGCTTTTACCAATTTTGTTAATTAACTTTTATTAAAATGTTTCATAATCATAACATTTAATTTTATTATTTAATTACTTGATAGGTCTGAGTGATATATAAAAATGAAGAGCCATTTAGAGAGCTCTGTGTGAATTATAATATATGTGGGGAAGCTGATGCCTGGCAAGTAGGCCACAGACGGGTCCTTTTTTATTTTTGGACCACTGTGCACTAGGTTAATTTAATTTCGTTTAGTTTTAGGTTCATTAAAATTTTAAGTGTATTTGTAAGTCCCTAACTCACCGTCCTGATTTAACTTAGAACTCTCCAGGGAAGCATTTTTTTAATAACAATATTTTTGGACGATCAACATGATTTTTACACATGAATTCCCACCTCAATTTTTTTAAATCATTAAACATACATCCTGTATAATGAGTTGTTAATTAATAATTAATACTCGCTTCTACTTTTAGTACTATGATAAAATATCATTTAGGTATACATAAACAAACAAATAATTTAATGACTAATTCTCGCTCAAAATCTCCATGTCAACGCTTGGCAATAGAACACCACATTATTTAATTTTCATTACTGATTACTTGTGATTATTACTGTAAAGTCAATGGACTCGGTATTAATAATATTAATATGCAGTTCTAGACGTGACTTTAAAGAACACGTGACTGCTTTTATAACTGCTTGTGTAATGAATATCGTTAAATAATAAAATAATCAACATAGCTGCAAGATAAGCATGAATTAGAAATGTTCAAACATGGGCATCACCGATTCATTACCTGTTGTTATATACATATTCTATGAGTAATGGAAAATATATTTCAATGTTTTTTGCTAAACTGTATTTAGAAAGAGTGCCAAATGATTATAATTTCATTAACTTTGTTAGTAGTACAGTCAGTAACCGTTGGCAACTGTCATGGACATGCACCCTTCAATTTTGGTGCTCGTAGAACGATCTTTGATATTCGTAAAACAATCTTTGATGTTCGCAGTAGACTGCTGATTTTCCACCATCAAAATAATTGTTTACCAGAAAGAAAATATTGATCAGAGGCACGCGCAGTTGAATAATTTGTTCTACAGTTAGGGCACAGAGTTGTAAAGTTGATTTTATTTAAGGTTAGGTGTTAGGCTCTACGTTTTTGTGATAAAATCACAAGATTTGTATAAATCTTGATAGAATCAAACACATATGTTGATATCAAAGCGTCAAAACTGGAACTAAATTTTGGAGAAGTTTCTAATGATCTCATTATGAAAACAGATTATAGTAATTAGGGAGATTATAAAAAAAAAAGTTTTAAACAAAAGTTGTGTGGTTGTGACTGAATTCTGTTAAAATGCTGTCAAAAGTACAGTAGCGTGCAGATTTCAGGGGATACAAAAAAAGTAATATATTTTTTAATGGGATACCTTGTATATTATTAAATTTTTGGAATGATCCTTTGTTTCTGATTTCAAAAATATACCACATTTTACCCCTACCATATACCGTTTTTGAGTTATTAAAAGTCGAATATCTTAGTTAAACTAGTTACTGTAAATATGGAAAAGTTAAAATTATTATAGTGAGCTTTGAAAATGACAACTATTATGTTTGATAAGTGACATTTCTTTAATGAAATGAAACAACAAATACTGAAACATCTAGTAATCCCTCATTTTTCCGATGCATCACGGTGGAAAATTGTTGGGACTAAATTTGGAATCGACTTGAACAAATTCATTTAGCGAAATTTTGATTTTAACTGTAATTTATTTTTCTCGATCTATGAAATGATAATAGAAAAATCAAATTGAACCAAAATGAAAATTGAAATTATCTCTCAATTTTGACTGAACGTGGATTAAAACTATATTGAGTGAGTAAAATTTTATTCAAAATTTAAAACAGTGTATATAATGGACGTAATTGGTCTGTATTAATTCCGATATTGCTGAACACTGTTAAACATAATATTTAAATATTAAGAATTAGTGTTTTACACCAAAAGTGAAAAAAATAAATAAAATAAGTACATACTGAAGCAAACATTATTTTTATTTTTAATTTAAGTTTCTCATGTCCTTTTTTAAAAGGTAAACAATGAGTAAGAATGTTAGCAAAGTATGTTAGAATTCCACAGAACTATATCCCTGAGAGCTCCAAGGCCTCAGCAGTGGTGACATAACAAAGGAACGGACAGCGATAATGTCTACATTCCACGTAAAGCTCTTATTTGAAAATGTCATCGAATGCACAGGAAGGAATTCTGTACGCCATCAAGGGGTCAGAATCCGGAGGAAGAGGCAATATGTTGCCAACATATCAGAATGTGTCGACATCTAAAACCAATATAACCATTGACAATGATAGGGTTGATGCATATTAAGTCACAAGTTTTACTTGGACTTAAAGTTAAAAATATGTACAGAAAAACTCTCTAGAGTAAAAGATAACCAACCATTGTTATTATTTTTTTAACATGTATATTAACACTCCCGTTGTTTTCCACGTGACACTATATGCTCTTTGAATCTAGGTCGAATTATCATCTAGTTTGAATACAGTCCTTACAGCTAATTTCGTAAATCCACGACTTTTCGTTGTTTCAACTTTGTTTTTTCGATTGCCTAAAAGTTGTTAAGTTTATTTCCCGATGAATGAACCACTGTCATACTATTTTAAAAATCATACCAATACCACGGGTAATTGGAATGGAATATACAAATTTCAGATTTTCTTTTTTGAAAAGTCGAGGAATTTCGAAGTAACTTTAAATTTTCGTTTCATAATTATTTTATCAATTAAACTTACAGAATATCCATTACTCGCAGCTACATCCTTAATCAATGCCTTTTCTATTTCAAATCTCCCCCCATTGAGGAGGAAGCTTAATAGACCATGGACTAGAAAATTAAAACTTGCCATTTTGTGTTGAGCATAATGGTGTGGGTCCTTAAGGATATATCTTAGAGTACTGATATCTTTTCTGAATATGTCAAATTTTTACTATTTTTAATTATTAAAACTACAACTTTTAGGCAATCAAAAAGACAAAATTGAAACAAACGAAAAGTCGAGGATTTACGAAATTAGCTGTAAGGACTGTGATCAAAAGTATGTTGGACAAACTAGACGATCAATTCAAACTAGATTCAAAGAGCATATGGCCCATCTCAAATATGGTAGAACAGATAATTCTAGTGTTGCCCAACATGAGTTTGAGAACAGCCATAAAATAGATATTATCAATTTAAGATTACTCAGAAATGTAACAAATTCTAGACAGCTAGATGCATTTGAAAGTTTGGAAATCACAAAGTGTAAAAATGTATGAATAGCGACAGAGAGCCGATCCCAGGTAGCCCGCCTTATTGGTTGGTCAGTCACGATTCACTAAATCGTGACAATAGTTTAAGTATTAATAGGATATATTGTTAGCATAAGGTTAGTTTTAATCATATCCAAATGATGTCAACTTGGTTGGCGAAACGCGCGTCAAGTGCAATATATGGTATTTTGATGTTTTGTGGAAAACTACGTAAGTGCTTTCGTCACATCAAATGTTCCAACCAACTCCAGAACATTTATATTAACGTATTGATGGATTAGCACATTGCTATTTCACCACTCAACCACGACAGAAAATTTAAAATTTTTGGTCTCGTATAATTTGCAAATAAACTAAGTTGCTTTTGGATATAAATGAGAATTTATTCATAAAAACAAATCACAAAAAACATAATCACAAAAACTTTAGGCATCAACTACATCAACATTTATACTAATGAGAACGATTTTGAAAGGAGATAATTAGGTATTTTGAGCCTAGGCAATAACTTTAAACTAATACAAAGAAAAAGAAAGTTCCCTGTAAAAAGTTATAAAAAATATAATATGTCTCATTTTCTATCATGTCAATGTAGTAAACATTGTCGCATTATAAAAAAATACTTTGAATTTATATTAAATGTTCAAAATGACGCGTCTCCTCATTTCTGCAAAAATTAATTATTCTAACGAACTCCCTCATACAATTATCCAACTGTTGTGGAATTATTTCATTTATAGTTCTTCTGAATCGTGTTTCTAGTTCTTCCCAAGTGGCTGACTGTACAATGTAGATTCTATCTTTCAGAAAACCCTAAGTATGGAAGACCATTGGTGTTAAGTCAGGTGACCTTGGGAGGAAACCTGATCGGTCCATTTGTACCAATCTATTGATTCTCGAAATTCGCATCTAAATATATGCTAACTATTCGGGCATTTGAGGTGGGGCCCCATCCTGCTGACCAAACAGTCTATCTCTGGCCTCACTTGGCAATTGATTTAAAAAATCATCATTAATGTTAGTAAAAAATTCCAGGTATCTTTCAGAAGTCAACTGACCATCAAAAATTATCGAAGGCAGCAACACATTACCAAACATGTCCAACCAAACATTAAAATCAAATCTGTCTTGTTGGTTTCCTTCTCTAGAGATGTTGTTTTGTTGTTGTTAGTATTTTGCCGGTTGAATAATCCCAGATTTGTAAATCTTGTTCATCAGAAAATAGTATTTGCCTGGCAAAATCTTTATCTCTTCTAATGTTAGTTATAGCCCAGTCACAAAATATCACTCTTCTTTCAAATTCATTTCCATATAAATGTTGATTTATTTGATATTTAAAGTTTTTGTAATTGTGTTGCTTTCAAATTCTTCTTGCAGATTCGTGGCTAATATTTAACTCATCACCAAGTTTCCGGAGGGATACGGTCCTATCGATTTTAACAAGGGCTAATACATTTCAGTCTCCTTATTTATAATTACCATTTTCATTATTTACCGGAAAAAATTTTCTAAATTGAGCTTCTATTCTTATGAGATAATTTTGCGGCGAGTGTCTTCTGTTTGGAAAACGTTATCCGTAGTTTACTGCAGCAGCTCTGGAATTTTTCCGGAATTTTCCGTAAATTAACAACATGTCGACTTTTTCATTTTGTGTGTACATTTTTAATGGATATTGAAACAGTAAACGTAAAGGAGCAACAATCAAACAGTTACTTAAAAACTGACAGTTCACATAATATTATGTAACTCTCATTTATTTCCAAAGGCAACTTAGTATTTTAATGCTCTAGATTAATATCTTTTATACCAGGCTAAAAGTTTTATTTATGCCACATTTCATTTACAATGAAATCCATTATACTTACACCAATTTACAGCTTAAACTATGACCATTTCTAAAGGGAAGGAAAAAATAGGGGTTACTATTTGAAAAAATTAGTAATTGTCGGTCAAAAGTCAAGAAAAAATTATTTTGCATTTTTTCCTATAATTTCATTACAATGAAAAATATTCGCATCATATTGCACCCAGACATCAAACATTAACCATATTA